>SNQJ01S0073214.1:66178-78014 GCA_010110895.2 Picea sitchensis | reverse complement strand
CCCTCTACTTTTATCAAAGGAAGTAACAAATGGATGTAGAAGCTAAACTTAATGGGTGTAGTGATAAATGGATGTAGCATATAAAGTGTTCATGTCAATAGTGCTCTATTTTGATATACCCCTAGGTCCAACTTCACATGATAGTATCAAATTTTATTGCTACCCTAATTTATCCACCATTTCCATCTTACATGGCCTTATTTGCAACTACAAATATCAATAGGAATTAATTCCTATATAGAGATGTTGAATTCAATACAATCACCATAAAACATGAGAAGAGCTAGTTTATAATTGATACAAGAGAATCCTTGGGCTCAGACAATCCGCATCACCCAAAAATATTTTTATTTTGAAAATTAGAAAATAAGTCAAATAAGCACTGTGTTAGTGGTCCATTTTATTTAGTTAGTTTGCTATGAATTCAAACTGTTGTTACTCATGCAACCACTCTCGTGTATGTTGAAACTCATGTTGAAACTTGTGTTGAAACTCATGCTGAAACTCATGCTGAAACTCATGTTGAAATGCATGTGTATGGTGGAATTTTATAATTCTCTCAATGTTTCTTCATTTTCAATGTTGTAACCACACACATTTTACTTTGCCACGCTAGCATTCTTCATGATGAGTTGCACCCATGTGGTAGGAACGTTCCCTCACCCAGCTAAAGTTTCTTAACGCTAAAAAGGAGGTGAAATGTTAGGCAGTTTTGGTAACTGTCTGTTCTTGGCAATGAGAGGTGAATCGATTCAGAGGCAAAGGGAGGAATTTAAAGAGGCACAAACACAATGGATAAGGGGTTGGTGAACCACAAATTAGGGGAATCGTGGAAGATAGATTGGAGAGAAGGATTTCAGGTTGGGCGAGCACACAGGAAGGGAGAAATAGAGTCTCAACCTACACACGCAGAACATTACCTTCTGAGCGATTTTGTAGTGTTTTTTAGCCACGCAAGAAACCATTCAAGACTATATTTTATCCCAGGCATGATGTTATGTAAACTATGTTATTTGCATTGAATCAATAAAGGAATGGTGTTGCATTTCATGGTTTTTTTGGTGCTTAAGTTTCGAATTGATTTCCTTGTTATTTGGAAACAATATATATGTTTATTTTCCACAATGTATTCTATAGCAAGGTGTGTGTTGTAACTGTGTTGTGTGTTTCAGATCGATTTTCTCCCTGCACCAATAATGTTTTGTAAATTAAAGTTTAAAATGTCTAAATAAATCCAAGCCTATACTCCTTACTACAAGGAGATAAATGAAAATGACATTTTCCATGCCTTAGATATGTTGAATTTCAAAACTACCAAATCTATACATACCCAAGATATGAAAGACCTTTCCCATAGGACATGATATTTAGCTAATTGCATTACTTTTCTATAAATTGAATGCATAGTCAAAACGAGATGGATTAGAATGGTCAAACTATGAGTTTGAATTTTCAATATTATTATCTTTCTTTGTATGCTCCAATATCATATTTGTATGGTCATTCATGCCATGAATGTGAATTTGATGCAACAATAACAATGAATGGTTGGTTACCTAGAAGTGTCACCCCCACTCATGTGAGCATACCTTTATGTATCCTTGTGATTGCCATCCAATCACATAATTTCCATAACCATAAACCCATTGAGATGTTTCAGCCCTTAAAAATATTTGTCCCATTATGCCATTTCTAGAATCCTCTTTGACCTTGTCGCTCCAAATGGGAACTTCACCCAACTTTGTTTTCCACATATATAATGTTCACAAAAGTTGACTTCTAAATTATATTCAAGAAAATATTCAACCATACCTTTGTTATGCATAGCGCGAAGTCCTTTTTGTCCAATTTGTCCCACCCTCTCGTGTTGTAGCATGGTCAGGTCAACTTGACGAAGGCTCGTCGAGTTGGTTTGAATTGAAGAAACCTAAGTCGAGTTGAGTTGATTCAAAGTTGAGTCAACTTTATGAACAACAATGTTGTTTCATCTAGTCGAGTCAACATTCCCTAATAACTTGTATAGGGTTCCAATCCAAACTCCTTTCATTAATACCATTGCACCAATGACCAATTTGCACGTATTCATCTGAAATATAGTGTGCACTCTTGCATCACTCATCTTGTTGACAGATATTAGGTTTCCTTCCAAACCTAGAATATGTAGCATACCTTGAAGGGTTCTACTCTTCATATCTTGTAGTGTCAGTCAGACTCTTTCTTGTCTGATAATTTTTGTTGTCGAGTGGTCCCCTAAGACCACATATCCTCTTTCATATAATTCATATTTACATAACCATTCTCTATGTGGTGTCATATGATAGGATGATATTGAGTCGATCAACCAAACATATTGATCCGACTGTGTACTGACTGACGTGAGATACACATCATCTCCTTTATATGGAGTTGTCTTTGTCTCAATCAATTACTTCTCATTGAATCCTATACCGACCTCCATTTCCTTCGACTTGTAGTCCCTTTTATAATTCCCGTATTTACCACATTTCCAACACCTTCTCGTCGATTGAACAAGGGATTTAGATATACCCTTAGACTTTCTACCAGAGAATTTTACTTTATCTCTGTTAATCGATCGACCTCTTACCATTAGGGAATATTTGGTCAATCCTTCCATGTTCTTCCTTCTCAGTTATTTTGATAGTAAAGATGCAACCACATCTTCTAGCACTAATGTGATTGAATTAATCCCTATAGCCATGGCCAAGCTATCCCAGGAGTCTAGCAAATAACATAATAGGCTAATACATTTCTCCTCCTCTGTGATTTTGATATCCACATAATATAACTGGCTTATTATGGTATTAAACACATTTAAATTCTTAGTGACCGAACTTCACTCACTCATCCTCATAAGATACAATTTATTTCTAAGGAACAACTTATTTACCAAGGATTTTGACTGGTACAAGCTTCCCAACTTGTCCCTTAGTTTCTTGGTCAAGTATTCACCTGAGACATTCAACAACATTGAATCTGCAAGACAAAGTTGAATCGTACTCCTTTCCCTTCTCTCGATTTTCTCCCATTCTTCCTTCGACATACCTGTTGGAATGGTACCTAGATAGAATGCTGCCCATTTTTCTTGATCTATAAGGAGATAATCAATTTTAAGCTTCCAAAGCTCAAAATTCTGGCCATTGAATTTTTCAATCTCTATTTTCGAGCTACTTGTCATTCTTTAAGCACAACTTTAAAGATATATGACTTACGACTCTTACTAGACCTAGGGTTTAGCTTAGATCCAAGGTTGTTAAACCAATCTCTAATACCACATGTTAGGGAAATATACTTCCACGCTAAACCTAATAGAAGAGAGGAATAATTATTTAAGCTAGAAAACAAATAGAAAAGCAGACTCACGGTACACAGAGATTTTACCCTGGAAACCCAAACGGGAAAACCATCATTCCTTGAGTGTTTTTCTCTCTTGTTGTCTTATTCATTCAGAATAAAAGGTTACATGTCTAACCTTGGTCCACACCTAAGACACAATCAACATCATACCCTCTTGCTTTACACAAGGAAAACCTTGTAGCCAATTCAACTTACATCTACATGACCAACAACCTACTGCTAAATATTAGCATGAATATAATTATTACAACAAAATATTAACCTTATAATATTACAATATGCCTTATTTATAGGATTTACAATAGGAAAAGCCCTAAATAAAGGCGCCCGAAAATGGTTACATATCCACATAGATCATTGGCTGCAAATCACGAGAATATCAAGATTCTTTTACAGACAACTACGAGTCGAATTACCAGTCAACCTTCATTTGGTCTTTAGTCAGTTGCCACAGGACCACCACCTATTTACCTCTTATCGGTTGACCTCTTCGACTTGTTGTCGATCAATTTCACTTTGAATTTTCCTGATTGAACACTTTGACCTTCAACTTTAGCTATCCATTCGATCCAACTCGACTCAGCTTTCACTGCAAAGAATCTAACAACCCAACAATTCCCTATTCCATATATTTATGAGCTATTATATGAGATTCATGGAATGGCTTGGGCTTGTAATATTAATATTGTAATATGTAAAGTTAATCCATGGTTGGGTGCATGCATGCAGGAGCACACACCATTGGCATCTCTCATTGCTCCTCATTCGTGAGTAGGCTCTACAACTTCAACAACACTTTTTAGATGGACCCATCTCTTGATCGTAACTATGCGAGGATACTGAAGGCACAGTGTCCGCAGGGAAGCCCTAACAATGCTAAAAATACCGTTCCCATGGATATTATGACGCCCAACACCCTCGACAATCTCTACTACGCCGACCTTAAAAGGAACCACAATTTGTTTACCTCAGATGCAACCCTGCTTACAAATCCAAACACCAGAAATGTGGTCAATGCAAACTCCGGGTGCTATAACCTGCGGAGGTGGCAACTAAGCTTTTTTGTCGCCATGGTTAAGATGGGAGAGATTGGCGTATTAACTGGCAACCAGGGAGAAATCCACCACAACTGCACCGTCATCAACAACTAATCTAAACGCTTATAGAGATTTTAAAAAAATCATCTCATCATATTAAATAATTCGTTTGCTCACTACTAGCTCTGCATAACCCCACCATTCTTATTTTCCTTTTCACTAATAAAACATAATGCACCGTAGTACTCAAGAGTTTTACTTCTTATTTTTTTTCCTCTTAATGAGATGAAAGTAGTCTTCATATTTGATTAAGTCATCTATTAGAAAGGATTATTTAGTCATATGTGTGATACATCTTACTTGCCTCGATGAGATGAAATCTTTGTATCGATTAACGATTTATTTCGGTGATGTGTAATCATGGAGGTGTATCCTTCCATAAAATAATTTCCCTTTAATAAAATTAAAATATATATTTTTACTTTATTTTAAATGTAATTTTTAAAAATATTTAAAATATAATTTTTTCCATATTTAAAATTTGTTATTTTGATTTTTATTAATAAAATATTGTAAATAATTATTATTTAGCGTTTTTAAAATTGTCATATTATATATTTTTGATAGTGTATAACACATTATATTAATTTTTTTTTTAAAATGGGATGATTATTTTATTATTATAATAATAAAAATGTAATTTTAAATGAGAATAATAATAATTAAACTTTATTATCAATCATATAATTTTTTTAGTTGAGAATATAATTCTTGATTGAGAATATAATTTTTTTAAGCAAAGAGCTTGTATTGTTTGATTAATTTATAAAAAAAAGTTAATAAAAACTTTAATAATAAGTTTTAATAAGTTTTATTATAATAATAAGTTTTATTACCTTAAAACAAAACAAAAAACATAATGATAAGAAGTTAATATTAAATTTTGAAACAAGTTTATATAACTTCATGTAAAAAAATGGTGTAAGAAGTTAATATTAAATTTTGAAACAAGTTTATATAACTTCATGTAAAAAATGGTGGTCTGTGGTTATGGAGCGTCACTTCTGCATTGGGCTACGGTCTGCGAAGGATCTTTTACCTTTAGCTTGTGGTTAGGTTTTTATCCCCCTCCTTTATAGCTTCCAGTTTGTCATTTTCCCGCCCCGTTACCCTGTAGAATTTTCTCGGCACATTCTTGATGATCTCACAATGGATGATTCTCTCTCGATGTCCGCGTTGGCTTCTAGCGCCAACATGAAGTCAGATTTGGTGGATGTCGTGGCACCTGAGGTATTGACGGGTGGAGGTTATATTGAATAGTTGGCGGGAGCTGGGGTCTCTTCTATGCTCAACCCCTTTCCTACTCTATTTGACCCAGTTTCTGCTTCACAACCCCCTCTGCACGATGACTTTCTTTTTGGTTATTTCACAAAACCTTGTGTGCCGGGGCTTTCAAATTCATCGTCTGGTATTTTACCACCTCTCAGTCCGCATTAGGCAGCAGATTTAGACTGGTTTAACTATGTTTAAGGAGGAACAATCCACTCTCCCTCCGAGCCTACCCATGACCTTCTTTCCACCAGACTAGACGCGGCTTCTCCAGTTCACTTAGATAAGGGGCAAGGTACCACTATACCCTTCCCCTCAAACAAGGGTTTCATTTCAGCCTTGTTAGAACCTGATGAGGATAGAGGATGTGACCAGACCTATTTCTCCAGAGAACATTTAAGGAAGCCACATGCACACCCAGACGACACTTGGTGGCACATGACCAAGGGAAACATGATCTAGGCTTAAGAGGACAAGCCTAAGAACAAAAGGAAGGGTTGGGAACTTGGTACTCGGAGAAGACGTTGAGATCAGACAGGTAACCCACATGGAAAATAAAATGATAGTAGGACGTTTTAATGGAAAATTTTTTGCGGTTAGAACAATTCAAGATTGGATGCAAAATGCTTGGAAGGATGAACTTGGATACCTACCGGAGCTTGTGGAGTTAAATAGAAATTGGTATGCTTCACCTTCCAAAACTCTGAGCACTCCAAGTGGGCATTGGGTAAATCCTGAAGCATCAACAACTCCCTGCTTCTTCTCAAACCCTGGAGCCCACTCTTTGATGTAAGCACATAACAACTTGATAAAATCCCAGTATGGGTAAGACTACCAACACTTCCTTTCCACCTTTCGTCCTTCGATCATTTCAAAAAAATTGGGAACTTTTTAGGAGACTTCTTGGATGCGGACATGACCTTCGAAGAATCTAAAAAAACAAAGGTAGCGAGAATATTGGTAAATCTAAACATCAGGGAAGGTATTGGTGAAGATATTGATCTCAGCTGTGGAGGATACAACTATATTCAAAAACTGGACTATGAGAATATACCATTCAGGTGCAGAAGGTGTCACCAGTATGGCCATCTTATCAAGAGTTGTAAGCTTCCTTTAAGAACCAGAGGAACAATGTATGGTAGGAACAAAGATTTATCGGTAAAGATTTATTAGTTTAGGACTATACATAAATAAGCTCCTTCGAGCATGTGTGTTTATTTTTGTTTTTACTTTCGGCCTGTATTTTCAGCAGTGTGTTTTTGAGCTTGACTCCATAGCCCAACAAAAGGCGACTGGAACTGCAAAAGGAGATCTTAGAGCCTTGTAGGGAGGACTCTATCCCCCATGGAGCCTAATGTTAGGACTTATTCTTGCAGGGGGATGTTTTTCCTTTGAAGTTGGCCATTGGGTGACCAAATGCGATAAAAGGGGTTTAAAAACCCACCATATGCAATTTATCCACGGTTGCAGCCATGAGTGCAAAGCAAAACACTCGAGCAAACTCAGTCTAGAATCGAATCAAGCAAGAGGGCAGGTTTATTTTTCAACGACAAAGATCCCATCATGCAGTTCAGATCGACGGTTCACGGGTGTTCAAAGTTCAGGAGTTACTCGGAGTATAGCGACGGGGAAAAACCCCGAAGAGAGCATGAGTCATCTGATATTGTGGGGACATGTGGCAGCAAATAAGCAATTTCGTGGAATCAGGGTTTGGGGATTTTGAAGTGAGCTACAGGCAATTTTCGTGAAGTACAAAATTGCAAAATTAATCTGGACCATTCAAATTAGAGGGACACATGATGTCACATCAACGAAGTCGCGATTTCACAAATGGGGAGTTTCGAACAGAGCTATCTTTTGAAACCCCGATTTCCTGAGGTCCGAAATGCCGAAGTCCCGATTTCCCGAGGTCCGAAATCCCAAAATCATGATTTCGCAAATCGTAGGTTTGACAAGAAGCAGCGCTCTATTTCCCTGAAGCATGAAATCCTGAAATTTCATAGGAGCTGAGCACAATGTCGCATCCTGTGGTCACGTGGAAGGCGGTATCAGGAGCAAAGCGCCCATCGCGAAGAGCCCTAGCTGTCGGATGCATAGAAAATCCAACCGTCAATCTGAGTCAGGCCATTTCATAGTTTCGTGGATCAAGAAATCTGAATTTAGGAGTGTGGGAACTCCAGATAAATGAAGTCCCGAAACACCTTGGGAAATTAGGACCCATGGTTATAACCTGTGGTCTTATGATGAGCGAGTCCAAGAAGAAAGGTTAGCACTCAATGCGTAGGGATGGCGACTTGAGGCCTTCGAGGAAGCATCTTGGTTGTCAATTTTAAAGCGGATCCAACCGTTGATGCATATTGGTTGTTTCGCGAGTTCGCGTACCAGGAGATTTGAAGTCAAGGGGAGTGAAAACTCATGAGCTGCGAAATCCCAAAATTTTATAAGGGATAGGTGTGAGGTCACAGCCCGCAATTATGTGGGACAATGGAAAGAGCTGCGAAAAGGGCCAAAACCTCAGTGTTAGCCGTAGAAAGAAGGCTACCATATTTTCAGGTGCCAAGGTGACTTGACCTCGTTCTAACCCCAATGAAGCAGTCAACGAAAGTGGGGTGAGGTGGTTGAAACCTCACCTCGCCCCATAAATGAAAGGCATGGAGGACTTGGCTGTGGAGGCAGACTTTCAATCCGAATTTTCCACGAGGATGGATTTCCATGCAAAGCCCATGTTGAGTTAAGCTCACGTCTAGTAGAGGAAAGCATGCATAGTCTGACTGAGAAGACGCTGCGCCATGGAAACTCGAGCACACCTCTGCTGTTGATTACAAAATTTCTGAGTATATTTGTGGAGTTTTGTCATTTGGTAAAGGGTCTTTGGTTGAGCAGAGCTCCCATTTTTGTAATATGTTTTAACACCAGAGATGTGTCTAGTTTTGTAGTCGATTTGAGACTTTCAGTTAATAGAAGTCAGTTTCCTTTCACATCTCTGTAAATCCTGTGTCAAAACACTCAGAATTGGAGGATCCATTCGAGGATTATTATGATGTTATGATGGAGGCTTGATCATAGCAGTATCGTGATCAGTTTTACTCAGTTTCCTATGTTTTCTTGTTCCCTCTCACACTGAATAGCTCAAAATTGGAAGATCCAGTCGAGTTTTTGTAGCTGCATAGTGATGGAGGTTTGATCATCACATTGTTGGAACTGTGTCATTTGGGCACATTTCAATGTCTGAAACTTGGGCTCGAAAGCATCATCAAGCCTGAGTTTATCTTCTTTCAAGTTGCTGGAAGGCCAGATGCCCATAGCAGTCTTGTTCTCGTTTTCTCACTAAGTCTTCCCTCTGCTCGCTTTTAAACTCAATCCATTGATTGAAATTAATATGGCCCTCACTTCCCTATGCATTTCTTGTCCGGTTCTATGTTGTAACATCATTCTAGTGCTGAGTTTTGTTCATTGACCTCCACCCATTTAAACCAACATCCACTTGTGACATAAACTCTGATGGGTATCAGGCTTACCTCTGCAACAATCCAGAGGTGAATTCTAGTGCTAGCATTTCTGGCGTCATTGTCGGGGGCAAAATTGAAGATTTTACCTGGGTAGAACGACAACGTTTACTAGTTATGAAGGTGCATCAGAACTTAGTACTTCAAAGATTGCAACTGTGCACCTGACGACTCCACTGAGGTGATTCTACTGTCTCAGTTTTGTTGTTTGAGTGTTACTGCCTCCGGATACACTTGGTAGCCCTCGAGAGAACACAATGATCAGATCTATCCTTTGATGTTGAATGAAGGCTAGACACACTCATTCTGCATATCATTCACCTGACGACTCCATGGTTGAGGGATTGCTTGGCGACTCCATTGGTTCAAAATGGACAAAATCCTGGCTCAGAGGTTTGCTCCTTTTAATTTTTATGTTCTTCCTGGTTTTCCTAATGTTGTCCCTACCATGGATGAATGGGGTGATTATTTGCCCATATTTAGAGGGCATGTAGAGGGCAACCCTGCTCAGCATCTCCATGAGTTTCATGAACTCACGCATCAATGGGATATACATCACGAGGATGTATTATTAAAAATGTTCATGTTCTCATTAGCAAGGGATGCTCGTGAATGGTATCATTCTTTACCCCCTGTTAGCATCTCCTCCCTGAGAGAGTTTCATGCAGCCTTCAATAGGCACTGTCAAAGGCATTATTCCTCTGAGTTAATCTATCATAATTGTTGTGAGGAATATGAAGGCCATGATCAAGATATGGTTGTGTCTTATGAAAGCTATGAGGATGAGGACCATGAAGAGGAGGATGCTCTGGGTGAGTTGACAAAGATGGTAGAATATCTCTTTGCAGAGGTAGAAGAGTTGAAGACAGATCATGACTGTATCCTTTTTGAAGAATATACAGAGGATTTTCCAGTTCTTGAAGCTGTTGTTCTTGGCGACCCTATTAATGAGGGTAGTATTCAAGATTCCATGGTGGTAGAGACATTAGTTTATGCCCCTCATAATCCTGTTATCTCGGTTTTAAAGGAACGAGCCATTGTGGAGGAGGATTCTTCTCTTTTTCTTCACAAGATTTCCCATGATGTGTTTACATTTGGGACTAAAAATAAGGATCGGGAGATCGTTCCACTTTGGCCTGTTGTCCCTAGATTTGAGGACTATTCAGACGAAGAACAACAAAGCCCCACATCATAGTTCACTGACCAGAGAAGCGACCAACCTGTATATGATAGTTATGAATCAAGTTATGAGCTAGATGTGTAGGATTTCCAAGAACATATTGTTGGGCCTTATCCTCTGTTTATTAAGCAAGATTATCTTGAGGAAATCATTCCGCCTGGACCTGCCGAAGACACTAAGTAGCAAGATGAAGAGAAGAGCTTTCCCATGGGTCCTGTTTATGATGATTATGAATCTAACCGTTGGGAGAGCCAATAAGAAGAACCAGAAGAACCAGAGGAGCAAAAGAAGGGGCAATTTATCTCCTGTCCAGAGCATGTAAGTGAACATCCATCGCCTAAGACCAATCAGTCTGCATCATATTTTCTTCCACCTATGCTTACTAGTGATATTAAGCCCTGAATGAGTAGTTGTGGAGGAGAGCAGGATTTCTGCTACAAATTTCACAGAATTTTCCACTCATTCTATGAACCAGTCAACAATTACATGTAGTGGAATTTCCTTCATATCTTGGAGCCGCCCAATTTTATCTCAACTTCATCCCTTGGAGAGACGCTGAAATATGTAATCGTTCCGCTGTCACGGTTACATCATCTGTTACCAATCACTGACTGATTGAAGGAGCTTCTGGTTAGAAAGTTACTTGAATGGATATGGTGGAAATTTGCTTTCACCTAGCACCATGTAAAGATTTATTAGTTTAGGACTGTACATAAATAAGCTCCTTTGAGCATGTGTGTTTATTTTTGTTTTCACTTTCGACCTGTATTTTCAGTAGTGTGTTTTTGAGCTTGACTCCATAGCCCATCAAAAGGCGATTGGAACTGCAAAATGAGATCTTAGAGCCTCATAGGGAGGACTCTATCCCCCATGGATCCTAATGTTAGAACTTATTTTTACAGGGGGATGTTTTTCCTTTGAAGTTGGCCATTGGGTGACCAAATGTGAGAAAAGAGGTTTAAAAACCCACCATATGCAATTTATCCAAGGTCCCAGCCATGAGCGCAAAGAAAAACACTCGAGCAAACTCAGTCCAGACTTGAATCAAGCAAGCGAGCGGGTTTATTTTTCCATTACAGAGATCCCATCATGCCGTTTAGATCGACGATTCATGGGTGTTCAGAGTCCAAGAGTTACGCGGAGTATAGCACCGGGGAAAAACCCCGAAGAGAGCATGAGTCGTTCAATCCTGTGGGGACAGGTGGCAACAGATAAGCGATTTCACAGAATCAGGATTCAGGGGTTTTGAAGTGAGCTACAAACAATTTTCCCAAAGTACAAAATTACAAAATTAATATGGACCATGTTAATGTTTATGCCATTATTATAGTTCTTTGCATTTCATTAGATAAGAGCATAATAAGAACAAGATCACTAAGAAATACACATTCACAAGAGACACAACATTT
>SNQJ01S0073214.1:4049-37739 GCA_010110895.2 Picea sitchensis | reverse complement strand
AGCATCTGTGATTCAGCATTTGTGTTTCAGCAGTCGTGTTTCAGCATCTACGTTTCAGCATCTGTGATTCGGCATTTGTGTTTCAGCATCTGTGATTCAGCATTCTGCATTTGTGTTGCAGCAGTTCGCATTTGTGTTGCAGCATTTGTGTTGCAGCGTGTTTCAGCATCTGTTCTTCATAAACAGTCGATTGCCATCAATGACAACCTTGATCATCTGCGTCATCTTTGCTGTAGCCATATTTCCAACAGGTCAGGCCTTCACCTAGGGGTATGGGGACTTAACTCGGGGTTTCACCTGGCCTACTTGTGGTCTTGTGCGGACCCTCGACCCACCCCCTGGAAGTATTTAATGTCAAAGTAGTTGACATGCTTACCCATAATAAACTTAGCCCATAATTTCCTTAGAAAACATAAGGGCATCTCCCTGTTATTGTAAGGAGGTTTATCAAAAACCATGTACCACCTATCCATCCAGTTTTGACTAATATGGGAATGGATGCACTATTCAATGGATATGTGTTTCCTGGTCAATGGTAGTTCTTGTCCATTTCTAGGATGCCTAAAAATAGACAATATTTGTTGTTTTGAAATGTCCAGTTCTTTGGTCCCCAATGTTGTTCCAGAGTCTATACTTAAGGCTATAAAGTACTGAGTCTAGGCATACAAAAAGAGGGTGAAAGATATAAAGGAAGAAAACAATTGGGAAAATAAGCTAAGGCTGAATTCTAAGTTGTCTGGGTCTAGCTTCCAATTGTTCATGAATGTTTGTGTCCCGTTCAATGGTTTCCCATGAATGTTCGAGTTCAGCCTGGGTAGTAGCAGTTTTCAGAATGGTATCGAAAAGGTTTAAAGCAAGGTTGGTTTGATCTGAGAGAATGGGTTCTATGTTGGGTTGTCTTTCCACAGGTACAGTCATAAAGTAACAGAGTTTTTATAAAGTGTTGGTTGTTGTTTCACCTTTAGATTATATGAGAAAGAATCCCAAAATCGAATTAATAGTATAACGAAATCAAAGGTTGTTTTTCGTAACTGAGTTAAATTTTAAAACGATGCATGAAGCGAGAGAAAACATAGAGTTGTTGAACAATGTGAGGCATCAATCAGGGAATAATCTCACCTTGTGACAGAAGAAGAAAATAAGCAGGAAAAACTTTAATGAAGCATATGATATAGAAATCTAAACAATTCACAGGTCTTGTACCTGCTGATAGCCGATACAGAGGAAAAGTTGTAAATGATTAGATGACTGAAATAAATGATCACCACAGTAGAGGTTGTACTAAATTGCAGCTAAGCATTCATTAAAGACACTATGAGAAATGATGTGAAATAATAGAAGAAACACATAACCCAGTCTTGATGAAAAAAAGAGTCTTCGATCTACCTTGTATTAATTCTGTTGAAAGAAATATTCTTTGGTACAATTGTCCCAGAGGAAAAAAGCCCCTTGTTCTATCTTTCAAAATTATACTTATACAAGATTAAAACGCTTTGAATTCTAATAGTTCTAAAAATTTCGGTTACAAATGGAAAATGAAGCGTTTCACTTCCTTGTCTCTTGCCTTCCTCCACGTGGGCAGGGCGATTTCTTTTCTTGTTCTCTGGCTCCAAAAATAGGATGGAATAGGAATTTGTTACTACTTGCCTCCAAAATCCTGCCCTTTTCCCTGCTCGATAAAATTAACACACCTTTCTATCAACTAGGCTATCAGCTTGGAAGGTTCGGCTTGGTTGTTCGCCTCGAAAGCGTAGCAATTCTTTCGTGATGATACACCGCAATCGCAAGCTTGGTTTTATAAACCATTTATCCACTTGGGCAATATCAACCTGACTTACCTGGGATAATTAAACTTGTCCTTTTTCCACATTTTCCTTGATATCCAACAGATGTTTGGCTATGTCAATTTTGCCCAGTGTTCCAACACTACCTTCCTTATCAAGATCTAAAAAAAAATTATTTATCAAGCCGAATGTTTCTTCACAAGCATCTCTCATCTCTTTAGCTCTTTTTATGCTCTCAGATATATTATGTTCCCATGCCTTCAGTAAGATGTTACCTATGGTTTTCTCTGGGATAGACAACCTGGAACTGATGGCCACCTCGTCTTTCATTGTTGCTATAACAGCCTCTTGGAAAGCAACCCGAGCTGCCCCAACTTCTCTTTCTCTCAAGGATATATCCTTTAACGCTTGTTCTATCCTATGAAAATGATTCTGTATGGTTTCTACTTTGGCAAGTAGATCCTATTGAGCTACGTCTACCTTCTTTCGTATTTCTGTGGCTTGGGATTGGAATACCGTTATGTCTATGACCTGGTTTTCAACAGAAATTAATTTAGATTGTAGCAGTTTTATTTTCTCCTCCTGTTGACTTACCTGTGTTTGGCTTATTTGTGTCGACTTATGCATCTGCTCAAGATCGGATTTGAGTTTCTCGATTTCTTGTTGATCAGTTACTCTAGCTTGCTCGAAACCTTTATTTGTATCATCCCTGGCATTCGCCTCTACCGTTGCTACTCGAGCCTCCAATTTGTTGATCAAGAGGTTATTTTGTTTCAACTGTGCCTTCAAAGTTCTAATTGAATATTGGTTGGTTGTTGCATAAGCCCCCAATGTTCCTGCTACCTCATCGTTGAATTCTTCCTCTTCCAAGGATTCTCCATCTTTTAGGATTTTGTATTTTTTAGCTACTTCGCCCGCTCTTTGGTATGTTTCTTGCTTCACCATGGCCTTCCTTTTCTTACTGAAGAAGAATTCACTAGGAGGCAACTCTTCTACAGACATAGGTGTCAGTTCCTCCTTGAATATCCACTCTATATCGGGGTTCCCCTTTGTGAATTGCAAGGGAGTGACAGATGCAATGGGGCTACCGATTTCCTTGGTAACTGACTCTGGGTTTCCTTCTTCTTGGTTGGGGATCTCTTCTTCCTAATTCGAGATCTCAGTTTCCTGTGTCTTGCCCCGAGTCTCTTGTTTGCTAGGGTCCGCACCCATTGAACTTTTATTTTCTGCTTGTTGTGTACTCGGAGGTTGTGAGTTTTTTCCCTGTAAAACTTTGGGGAGGCAACTTCTCCTGTGCTCTTGGAATTTATAAAAATCGACCATATCACCGGGTAGTAGAGCTTGAACCTGGCCTAAGACTTCGGAGTAGGACCTCGCACCTCAAAATATTTCATCATGGGGTGAGTATTCGTGTTCATATATCTTCAGCCCACATCTCGCCATGTGATTACTCACAACCTTATTAGGGTCGTGTTTCTTAAACTCAATTTCTACCAATTTCATTTCCTCCAAGGCTATAGCCTCCGCTTTGGCATGGCCGAAATCTAATAAAGAATATGTACCAATATGAATGGGGAAGGGTGGCCATACCTTCTTCGATACTCCTTTGAGCTCCTTTCTTATCCCACCGAGCACAGTTTTCCTAGCAATCTCGCGACATACTAGCTTGTCTGGTAAGAATAGCGGCAGAGCATATGGGGGGACAGAGGTGCCAAAAACCCTAATATATGAAAACTTTGCTTCTATATACCAATCTTCGATGCTGCTCAGGTTGGCCATGATGTTAGCTGAAATCATGGGAGGCGGATGGCCGAATATGGAGACATGCATTGGTACCATTACCCAATTGAAAATCTCGTAGACAAATTCTTTGGCTTTATCTTCCTAGAGTTTTGAGTGGTAGACATGAATAGGCTCTACATTAGTTGGAGTGCAGCTCCAAATCATTAATGGGAAAGGTGTCATGAATAAAATAGTTCCCATAATGTAAGCAGACATAAAGAATGAAGATGCTTTCCCACTCGAATTTTGTGCTCGATATTCTGTAATTCAATTGGCCAGACTGTCTGACAACAATTTGGCCCAGTTGAAAGAAAATCCCTCAGCTACTATATGAATAAGCGGTACCCATGGGAGAAAAACGTGATTGGTTTCCTCCTTCCCGTACAGTCTACAGGCCATCATCGCTATATACATGAATTGTGGCACTAAAAATGAGATTGAATAAATTCCATGAGTATCAACCCTAAATTTCGTGAGGTGAAAAACCCAGTCTTTGATCAAATCGGATAATCTTTTCTCAAAATGCTCGCATTCCTTATTTTTGAAACCCTCTGAGAATTCGTCATTGTGAGTAAGGTTTGGTGTGGGAGACAATTTAGACATTGCCTGTAAATGCTCTAGTTTGAATGTCCCAATTGCCACCTTCTGCTCGTTGAATATTGTCCTAGTCAGGATGTCTACATGGCCCAACGCCCATCTGATCATATCATAATAGAGAAAAAGTTGTGGCCTTGCTGCTATCTTGTGCATCTCTAACTCAGCGAAGATTTTGCATTTGGTGGACACGTCATATTTCTCGTTATCGCTAGAATCATCTGGACAATTTATCAGCTTAGATTGCAGAATGTTGGAGACATGTGTCCATGTTTTGACAGTATTGATACTTCTAGCGAGGTATCATAAATAATATATGAACCTTGACCTGGACTCTCAGCAGCTGCCTTGGACTCTTTTCGCGAAGCCATGATATAGAACCTTTCAATTAGATCCCCTGTCACATAAAATGAAAACACAGACAGAGGTTATCTTGGTGAACTGGCTCTGCGCAAATTAGAAAGAAACCTAAGATAATGACTGAAACCTTTTCACTTTGAGGACTTAAATCTGTGTGAGTCCTTGCTGACGGAATGTTTAAATCATTTAATATAAATATTTAGAAATAAAATGGAATCTTACTATCAATCACCTCACTAAATTTCTAATAAATGCCATAAATGTTTGATAATTCGCGATTCGAGAGGATCGCGGCAACGTTTAATTCTTGGTCTGTAGGCTATATGAGTTGAAGATTGTTTAAGGTGTTAATTAATCCAGTTCAAACTTTTAATTAAGTGGGTTTAGTCCTTAATCGCCTTTTCGGCGTTCGCAGTATCGGATGATTTTACTCCTAGTCTTTGAACCATGAACCCCGAATTTGCGATAGTGCGATTTGGTTGATTAACTGTGATTTGACTTAAGATTTTAATTAACCACGATTAATTAATGAATTTCGCGACTTCAGGGATTGGAGTTACAAACATGTTTTTTTTGAGGTAACAACCGCTGAGTCAGGAAATCGCGATAAAGATTAACTATGGCTTAAATGTCGTTATTCATTTTATTGACCAGATTGACTTAAAACAATTTTGCAACTTCGCATGTTGGAGGTTCAAAGGGCGTTCGACGTGTAACTCTCGAAATGCGAGAGCACGAGGTAGTAAAAGGTGATAATCCTTGCTTAGTGGTTCAATAATGGTGATTAAAACTAAACCAACTATCGCCATTTCGTGTGTCAGGATACCGAGGGTTTGGTAGGTATAATTGTGATATACACGAAATCCTGAAATCCAACTTTTACGCTTAAGTGTATCATTTCACTACTTAGAAAATAGGCGGCTCCAACCTTTGATAACTAGAGTATTCAGAAAATACAAGTGTTCCAACATAGGCTCCAACTAGGGATCTCGTCTCCTTGCAAGATGAGAAGAACAACAGACCAAGCGCCTTTATTGGGTAAATGGAGTCATTAGATTGTTTCTGTGAAACTTGTCCAGAAAGAGGATACATAGGGAGAAAGGGGGTTTCATCCTTACTTCTAAAAGCTTTCAAACTTAATCACTCTCTTATCTCAATATTAGTCCTCCTTCTCCTCTAATACTGAATTCAGGTCTGCTCAAGATGATCAAAACAACCTTGGGAATTTGAACCGGTTCTGTTGATTTTGCTTGCACCAAGGTGAAGTAACTTCAATGTTTTTAATCAGGAAGTCTTGCACGCACCTGGGATGTAGATCAGGTTTCAAAGAAAACTAATTACCAGAGTACGATACAATTCATGTGTAACAACCTTACAGATATTTTATACATTGCTTCACTGTCAGCGAGCCTGTTCAGTACCCCGGTGAAGTTGTTTGATTCCCTTTATTGAATTTCCTTTCACCACTTCAAGCTGTAACTTTGCATTTAAATGATAAGATGAGGGCAATCATTTTATGAATTTATTTTCATCATCTCTTTTTGGAATAGATGGGGGCAATCAATTTTTTTAATTTCCTTTCACCATATGTCTTATATTTTCCTTTGCCATGAAGTGGGGGCAATCAATTAGTAGAAAGTATAGCACGGGTAATATCTGTGTATAATTTTGCAGCCGAGGTTTGTTAACTCACTTTGATTACTCTGGATCAGTTTTCCTTTGACCTTATAAACATCTTAGTTGGTAGGAAAGATTTAGGGGAGACTTTGTTTCCAGGGGCCTTCTTTTGAGGAAGACTAATCATCAAGACCTGTTGAAAAAACCAAGGGAGTTAGGATTAGCCTAAGCATATCTTAGTTTAGTGAGAGCTGAGGGTTCACAAGAACTTGCCGCCTTTTGTTGGTGTTCGGAAAAATTGTTTATCGGCTTTCAGAGCTAAAGTGCAACCTCTTTTTGCTCTGTGAAAACCATGGGAAGATATCAGGATTCAAGGGGAAAGAATCAAAGATTCGGGATAGAGAGGCAAAGAAGGTTTCAAATTTCGTGAGCACGGGTGTTATAACACAATCCTGACTCCTGGAACTTTTTTCTTATTTAGGATACTTCACTTCTTCTGTTTTATTTTGATTATTTTTATCTTATCTAGGGGAACTTTTTAGAATCCACAGTAAAAAAATATTCTTTTGATAATCCATCGAGTGAAAAAATTCATACTCATGAGACTGTTATTTCACCTAGGTGACCTTCATTCACAATCTAGATATTTAGGGAATTCATACCTTTACCTTACCATTTCGTTCTCATCTTAGTAAATTATATTTTATCACCTATTTCGGGCGAATCGGTTTCCCAATACATGACCGTCCGTTTTCCTCTTTATGATGTTTGGGTTGTAAACCAGAATCCTGAAGAAAGCAGCATGAAGAGCGTCAGGATTATAAAATTTATGGAATTCAATGTGTTGAAAATTTTGTATCACTAACCTGTTTTATTTATGATGAAAAATAAAATAAAACTTACCGAAAAGATATAAAAACGGAAACACAAACCGATATATACAGTGGAATTTTGGAAATAATTTATTGCATATAGTGCTTCAGATAGCACCCATTGATAGGGGCGTTAAGGGTTTTACCGTCCAAATATTCTAACAGAAACGAGTTCTTCCCTTTAGAAGTTGTGACTTTGAATGGGCCATACCAGATATGGTCAAATTTGCCATGTTTTGTCGAGTCTTCAATTCTAGAATCCCATTTCAAAACTAAATCACCAGGGAGGAATTCCCTATCTTTAGCCTTATGATCCAACAGTGCTTTCATATTGTCTTGATACTTCTGAAGTCTTTCATCTACCTCCATTATGTTCTGCTAAACTTTGATCAACTGATTTATTGTTCTTGTGATGTGATTTGGTTCTTCTTTTTCATCCTGCCAAAGTTTCATCACAGGTAGGGCCAGATTTATGGGTAGCACTACGTTGGTCCCGTATACCATTTGAAAAGGAGAAGTGCCAATCGATTTCTTGGTGCCTATCCGATTCTCCCACAAGGCGTACTTCAAATGCACATGCCAAGATTTTTTGTTTTCGTTCAACACTTTCTTAATTATGGTAATTAAGCTTGTATTCGATGATTCGGTGAGCCCATTGCCTTGGGGGTAGTATGTTGTAGAATGGCCTAGTATAATATTGTATTTTTGGCAAAAGCTAACCATCGCCATAGATTTGAACGCCTAGGCATTGTCTATAACTATTTTTCTGGGACAGGCGAATCTAGATAGTATGTTTTCTTCCAGAAAATCTATCACCACTAAATCTATCGCTCTTCTGGTTGGAATAGCTTCCACCCATTTGGTGAAATAATCGGTAGCAGTCAGGATCCATCTATGTTGATCGTTGTAATGCGGGTTAATCTCACCTATAAAATCCAACCCCCATTGTTGAAACAGGGCTTCCGTTTTAACCGAGACCAAAGGTAATGCTGGGAGTTTCTGCTTGCCTGTGAACAATTGGCAAGAGTTACAGGCTCTGACTTTAGTATTGACATCTAAAAATAGTTTAGGCTAGTAATATCCTGCCCTCGGAATTTTATAAGTTGTTTCTATCCACACGTGATGCCCTCCGCATACCCCCTTGTGAAATTCGTTTATGACTTTTTCAGTTTCTGACTCGACAAAAAAAACCAGTAGAAAGCCTAGAGGGTCTTTCCAATACAATTGCCTTTCGGATATACAGTACTTTACCGCATGCCATTTTGAGTGTCCTGGCTTTAGATGGAGATAAATCACTCGGGTAGTTCAGGGTCAAAATGTACGATACTATGTCTTTATACCAACCTGATGAGGCAAATTTCTCTTTGATTCTGATTGCAGCTATTTGGTCATCAATTTCATCTATGTTCACACATCCTTCATATCCTTGCAGGTTGTTTATTCTGAGTGCTCTGAAATTTGATTCAGCTAAGAGCTTAGCCAAACCCTATCCTTTTACAAGTTTCATCGTTTTGACCTCTAGATCAAATTCTTGAATTTTAGCAAGCCACCGACCCCTCTTTCTATCACTGTCGGGCTGCACCAATATATCTTTTACAGAGCTGGTGGGCACATATGCAATTACCTTGGAGTGTAACACATAGGTTCTGAAGGCCCTTAGTGCCTTTACCATAGTGTATGCTTGCTTTTCCATTATGTCATATCTCAATTCAGCATCTCTAAGGATCTTACTGAAGAATGCTATTGGTTGCTCGAAACCCTCTTCATTCTTATGGAGGAGTACTCCCGCAATTGTGTGTTCGGAGGCAAATGAGAAAATCAAAACTCTTTTAGGTAATCAGGTATGGCCAACACAGGTGCTTTGCCTATAAATTTATTGATATGCGCAAACGATGCTTTGGCTTCTGTCGTCCATTTGACTTCGTTGTTCTTTTTCAACATATCTATGATCAATTTTATGATTTCAGCAAAATTCAAGATAAATCTCCTCAAAAAAATTATTTTTCCTAAAAATGATTGGATTTCCTTTACATTTCTAGGGATATTTATGGTGTCTATAGCTTCAACCCTTTTAGGATCGATTTTAATTCCGTCTCGAGACACAATATGGCCCATGAGTTTACCTTCTTGCATCACAAAGTGAGATTTCTTGGGGTTTAAGGACAAACCAAATTTTCGGCATTTCTCGAACGTTTGCTTGAGATGTATCAGATGATCTTCATCAGATTTAGAAAAAAAGTCAGATCATCAAGGTAAATGACCATGAATTTATCTCTCTCGCCGACGAAAGCGATATCCATAGCATGTTGGAAGGTAGCACCTGCATTCATTAAACCAAAAGGCATCTTGTCATACATAAATGTGCCCCAAGGGGTAGTGAGGGTTGTTTTCTCTTTATCGTGCTCACTGACAGGAACTAATGATAACCAAAAAACCCATCGATCATTGACATTCTATTTGCCCCAACCACCTTCTCCAAAATGTGATCCATTTTGGGAAGTAGATAATTGTCTTTGAGGGAGGATTTATTTAGATTTCTAAAATCTACACATAGTCTGATCTCTCCACTCTTCTTCCTAACCAGGACCAGGTTAGCTACCCAGTCAGAGTATCTCAGTAGCACAATTATTTTTTCGTCCAAAAGATTTTTAACTTCCTTTTCAACCATGGGAAATAAAATGGGATTGATTTGCCTGAGTTTCTGTCTGAAAGGTTTAACACCGGGCTTCAAAGGTATTTTGTGTTCGATCACAGTGGTGTCATAAGTTCTCAACTCAGCGTAAGACCAAACGAACACATCTTTATACTGCTAGAGTAAATCTGCATACTTACCTTTCATCTCAGGGGGAACATATTTTGATATCTTTACTATTCTAGGATCCTCTTTGGTCCCTATATCTCAATCTTCAACTTCTTCTGGTTGAGGTTGTAAAGTAGATTTTAGGGGCATGTCATTTTAGTCAAACAATATTTCTAGAGGGATTAGTCCTTTCGGAATCTGATTGTTTTTTAATACTAACATGCGATGATTCGCGATCTTTTCTTGGAACTCTTGAGGATCCTCCCCTTCTTGCATAATCCAAGTATGGTCATTTTGGTTTTCTTGGTCAATGTGAGTTTCAGCGAAATCGTCCACCATTTGAAGGAATTTTTTGATCTGTTCGTCATCTTCGAAGACCTGCCAATGTTGTATATTATTTGGTATGGAGGATTTGTGCCTCACCTCTATATGATACTTTAGTTTGAAAGATGTAGGAGGTGCGAAATTTGAGGTTGCTTTGGCTAATGAATCATCTTTTAGGTTTTCTACACGTGGAATGTAATGAACATTTACCGATGAGAAAAAAAAAATCATTAGATCCCAAGCGCAATTTCTGTAATATCTTTAACTCGGGTGTTTGGCCCGGTACTGTCGATTTATCTGCTTCACAATCAACTCTGCATCTCCATAGACTTCCAAGTTCTTTATGTTCATCTTCCTGGCAGCATCTAGTCCCAAGACCAGGGCTTCATACTCACATATATTATTTGTGTAGTCTATGTCCCACTGTAGTCTGTAAGAAAAGGGGATAACAAATTCATTTTCAGGTGCTACAAAAAGTACTCCTTCACCTACTCCTTCACATGACGAAGCGCCATCAAAAAAACATTTTCCAAATCCCAAAAACCGAGTGAATTGTCCACCAAAAACATGAATCGTGGCGTAGGTCATGTCTAGTTGAAGAGATCCCCCAAGCTTGGCTCCCCAAGACCTAGATAAGAGAAAAACATACTTTGGAGGTATATCGGCGATAACTACATCCATTAGAACATTTTTTACCGGAACCTGTGCAAGAGTTACCACTAGATATTTGATCATGCCCATGCACTTAACTCTCCTTGAATCGAAAGAATGCAGGTCTCCGTATGGTCTGGTGATTTCGAGGCCTAGTTTGTCCATAATAGACTTGGGCATCACGTTATGCGAGGCTCTGGAATCCAGCATGCAATTGTGCAGCAGACGATCGTGCACATTTAGTGTAATGTAGAAAGGAGCGACGGTATCCCTCGCACCTTCAAAATGTGGACCGAAAGTTATATTAGGCTTTTCATCTTCCAAATTTATCACGTCAAACTACTCTCTAAATCTGAAAAATTGATCATCTTGGTTATTTGCTTTCGGTATACAAGATTCTTTGCCAATTTGACCAAGGGTATTGGTATCTTGATCTTATTTATCTCATTTTCTAGGCTGAAACCTCCCACAAGTTTATCTGTTTCTTTGGTTGAAGCTTCGGTCTCCTTCCTTTCTAACTTATTTGTTTGCATTGTTTTATTTTCAGTTAGTTTTGTTTCCAAAGTCTGCGTTTCAACTATCTTAGCTTTCCCAGCTTGGATCTCATCCTCCTCTATTTTGGTATTATGTGAGTCTACTCCCTTTATTTTTGCATTATGCATCTCAGTGTCTTTCGGAGCGAGTTCATATGTTTCACCTCTTGGCAGAAATTTCTTTGGTTGAGTAGTTGACACATATTTATTTTTAGGCCTCAGATTGTACGTGTGTTGGAGCTCGACCATTATAGTATCAACCATCCCTTGATAGGTAGAATCACCTGTATTATTTATGTTGTTATCTTTATTTGATGGTTGTTCTGTGTTCAGAGACCTCTCATAATATTCCTTGGTTAGATGAGGTTGTACACAATCATTGCCCAAATTGTTAACGTCTTCTCCTAGATCCTCAAACTCTTGTAAGTCATTTCCTCCTATAATTTTTTTGTTTTTTAAAGGAGTTTGAATTTTTTGGTCTTCATTTTTAATCTGTCTTTATTGAATTTGAGGATTGGGGTTCCTTCTTAAATCTATCTTAACGAATTGATCTACTTTGGATTGATCTAGCTCCATCCTCGAAATTTTATTTGATAGCTCTTTTATTATCTTAGCCATATCATCCATTTTATCATCTGAGGACCTCCTTGATCCTGATGGTCTCGGTTGTTCTTTAAAACATTTGGTCTCTCTGTTTCTCATTTCTATTTTTTTTTTGTAGTTTACCAAAATCCATCATGTTTGACTCAATCTCCATGGCATCATCTTGCATTCGGGTTAGGTTGGCCCCTCTCCTTTCTCTTAGTAAAAGTGTGAAATCAGGTTCGAAGGCTCCCGCAAAGGTTACCTTGGCTGCAAGTTGGGACGGTTTAACTTCGACTTGGATCTTATTATATAATTTGTTAAATCTTTGACTGAATTCCATAACGGTTTCTGAAATTTTCTTCTTCAAAGATCCAAACTCAGTCAGATAGTATAAATGGTCCTTCCTTTCTCCCCATTGTCTAAGAAAGGAATCTTCTAGAGCATCATAGGATAATATTGAACCTGCGGGCATACTTTGAAACTAGGTTCTCACCTGAACTTTGAAAGTTTGGACAAACAACCATGAATACACATCTTCATGTTTGAGACCTAGGATATCTACGAATTGATCAAAGAATTTGATATTATCGGTCGCGGTTAGGTCTCCTTCCCCTATAAACTTAGGTAGGTTTTTCATGTATTTTTTAGGCAGGTCATGAAGGGGTACTGGGAGGACCAGAGTAGCGTATCTAGCATCTTATTTAGTGAAAATCCTTGGGGGTGGGGGTGTCCCTTGGCCCCCAACTCCTCCTCCTGCAGCAGCCCCAACTCCTCCTCCTCCTCCTCCTCCTCCAGTGGCCGCCATAGATACTCTAGGAGAGGAAACCGGTACATTGTACAAAGGGTTTTGGAAGATGTATAGCAAATCTTTAGCTTCTTCGAAAGACGAGAAAGCTGAAAAAGGTGGAAACGGGATACAGGGGCTTCGTTCCTCTGATTTGCAAGAGATGTAAATGGGGGAACCCGTAGGTGTGGAATCTGACTATATGGTATACTCTTTGAGACTTAGTGAGGTCGGTAAATCTAACTGAAGAGTTGGAGGGATATCAATCGATGCGAGCTTTACCAAGGGATTTTCGCCTTCATTTATGCAGGGGGTAGTCGTATGAGTTTCAGATTTAATTTTCGGGAAAGCTAAATTTGGGTTTAGGGTTTTGGCCTCGATTGTCTTCGTTTCTTCTGAAAGGGTTTTGATGAGATATCCTTGCGAAGTCACCGCTTCGAGTGGAATCTTGGCCTTAGGTTATGTGTGTCTAAGTTGGTAGACTGTAGTAGTTGGCTTAAGGGACCCTCTTGATTTTAGTAATTTTTCGGGATCGGGAACAGGCGTGGTCTGTTTACCATCTGGATTTTGTCTGGTGTTCCTTCGACCGGATGCAAGCTTACTTAATGTGGAGTCGCCAAGTGAATAATAAAAACTTAGCCTTTAGAAGTTGTTCACTCTTTCTTCACTATCAAAGAGTAGAAAATTGAAAATGTCATTCTCCGAGGGAAAATGATTTTGTATCTCCATCCCCGGCAATGGTGCCAAAAAGATGTTGTTCCAGAGTCTGTACTTAAGTCTATAAAGTACTGAGTCTAGGCATCCAAAAAGAGGGTGAAAGATATAAAGGAAGAAAACAACTCGGAAAATAAGCTAAGGTTGATTTATGAGTTGTCTGGATCTAGCTTCCAATTGTTCCTGAATGTTTATGTCTCGTTCAATGATTGCCCATGAACGTTCGAGTTTGGTCTGGGTAGTAGCAGTTTTCATAATGGTATCGAAAAGGTTTAAAGCGAGACTAGTTTGATCTAAGAGACCAGGTTCTATGTTGGGTTGTCTTGCCACAGGTATAGTCATAAAGGAACAGAGTTTTTATAAAGTGTTGGTTGTTGTTTCACCTTTAGATTATATGAGAAAGAATCCCAAAATCGAATTAATAGTACAACAAAATCAAAGGTCATTTTCCGTAACTGAGTTAAATTTTAAAACCATGCATGAAGTGAGAGAAAACATAGATCTGTTGAACAATGTGAGGCATCAATCAGGGAAGAATATAACCTACAGAAGAAGAAAATAAGCAGGAAAAACTTTAATGAAGCATATGATATAGAAATCTAAACAATTCACAGGTCTTGTACCTTTTGATAGCCGATACAGAGGAAAAGTTGTAAATGATTAGATGACTGAAATAAATGATCACCACAGTAGAGGTTGTACTAAATTGCAGCTAAGCATTCATTAAAGACACATATGAGAAATGATGTGAAATGTGAAATAACAAAAGAAACACATAACCCAGTCTTGACAGAAAAAAGAGTCTTCGATCTGCCTTGTATTAATTTTGGCGAAAGAAATATTCTCTGGTACAATCAACCCAAAGGAAAAAAGCCCCTTGTTCTATCTTTCAAAATTATACTTATACAAGATTAAAACACTTTGAATTCTAATAGTTCTAAAAATTTCGGTTACAAATAGAAAATGAAGTGTTTCACTTCCTTGTCTCTTGTCTTCCTCCACGTGGGCAAGGCATTTTATTTTCTTGTTCTCTGGCTCCAAAAAGTGTGGCAATTCTTTGCCAACTGTGGCAATCTTTTTCCTACTTGTCAGTCTTCCATGATGATAGACCACAATTGCAAGCTTGGTTTTATCAACAATTTATCCACTTGGGCAATATCGACCTGACTTACTTGGGATAAATCAACTTGTCCTTTTTTCCACATTTTCCTTGATATCCAACAGATGTTTGGCTATGTCAATTTTTCCCAATGTTCCAGCACTACCTTCCTTATCGAGATCTAACAAATTTTTATTTATCAAGCCGAATGTTTCTTCACAAGCATCTCTCATCTCTTTAGCTCTTTTTCTGCTCTCGGATATATTATGTTCCCACGCCTTCAGTAAGATGTTACCTCTGGTTTTCTCTGGGATAGGCAACCTAGAACTAATGGCCACCTCTTCTTTTGTTGTTTCTATAATAGCCTCCTGGAAAGCAACCCGAGCTGCCCTAGCTTCTCTTTCTCTCAAGGAGATATCCTTTAACGCTTGTTCTATCATATGAAAATGATTTTGTATGGTTTCTACTTTAGCAAGTAGATCTTATTGAGCTACTTCTACCTTCTTTCATATTTTCGTGGCTTGGGATTGGAATATCGTTATGTCTATGACCTGGTTTTCAACAGAAATTAATTTAGATTGCAGCAGATTTATTTGCTCCTCCTGTTGACTTACCTGCATTTGGCTTATTTGTGCCGACTGATGCATCTGCTCAAGATCGGATTTAAGTCTCTCGATTTCCTATTGATCAGTTACTCTGGATTGCTCGAAACTTTTATTTGCCTCATCCTTGGCATTCGCCTCTATCGTTGCTACCCGAGCCTCCAATTTGTTGATCAAGAGGTTCTTTTGTTTCAACCGCACCTTCAAGGTTCCAACTGAATATTGGTTGGTTGTTGCATAAGCCCCCAATGTTCCTGCTACCTCATTGGTGAATTCTTCCTCTTATAAGGATTCTCCATCTGTTAGGATTTTGTATTTTTTAGCTACTGCGCCCGCTCTTTGGTATGTTTCTTGCTTCACCACAACATTCCTTTTCTTACTGAAGAAGAATTCACTAGGAGGCAACTCTTCTACAGAGATAGGTGTCAGGTCCTCCTTGAATATCCACTCTGTATCGGGGTTCCCCTTTATGAATTGTAAGGGAGTGACGGATTCAATGGGGCTGCCGATTTCCTTGGTAATTGTCTCTAGGTTTCCTTCTTCTTGGTTGGGGATCTCTTCTTCCTGATTCGAGATCTCGGTTTCCTCTCTCTTGTCCCGAGTCTCTTGTTTGCTAGGGTTCACGCCCGTTGAACTTTTATCTTCTGCTTGTTGTGTACCCGGAGGTTGTGAGTTTCTGCCCTGTAAAACTTTGGGGAGGCAAATTCTCCCATGCTCTTGGAATTTATAAAAATTGACCATATCACCAGACAGCAAAGCTTGAACCCGGCTTAAGACTTTGGAGTAGGACCTCACACCTCGGAAGATTTCATCATGGGGTGAGTCTTCGTGTTCGTATCTCTTCAGCCCACAACTAGCCATGTGATTACTCACAACCTTATTAGGGTCGTGTTTCTTAAACTCAATGTCTACCAATTTCATTTCCTCCAAGTCCATAGCCTCTGCTTTGACAGGGCCAAAATATAATAAAGAATATGTACCAATATGAATGGGGAAAGGTGGCCATACCTTCTTCAATACTCCTTTCTTATCCCACCGAGCATAGTTTGCCTGGCGATCTCGCGATATACTAGCTTGTCTAGTAAGAATAGCGACAAAGCATATGGGGGGACAGAGGTGCCAAAAACCCTAATATACGAAAACTTTGCTTCTATATACCAATCTTCCATGCTGCTCAGGTTGGTCATGATGTTATCTGAAATCCTGGGAGGCGGATGGCCAAAGATGGAGACATGCATTGGTACCATTACCCAATTGAAAATCTCGTAGATGAATTCTTTGGCTTTATCTTCCCAGAGTTTCGAGTGGTAGACATGAATAGGCTATGCATTAGTTGGAGTCCAGCTCCAACTCATTAATGGGAAAGGTGTCATGAAGCAAATAGCGTCCATGATGTAAGCAACCATAAAGAATGAATATGCTTTCCCACTCGTTTTCTGTGCTCGATATTTTGTAATTCGATTGGCCAGACTGTCTGACAACAATTTGGCCCAGTCGAAATAAAATCCCTCAGCTACTGTATGAATAAGCGGTACCCATGGGAAAAAAAAGTGAGTGGTGTCCTCCTTCCTGTACAATCTACAGGCCATCATCGCTATATACATGAATTGTGGCACTAAAGATGAGATTGAATAAATTCCATGAGTATCAGCCCTGAATTTTGTGGGGTGCGAAACCTAGTCTTTGATCATATCGAATAAGCTTTTCTCAAACTGCTCGCATTCCTTATTTTTGAAACCCTCTAAGAATTAGGCATTGTGAGTAAGGTTTGGTGTGGGAGAAAATTTATACATTTCCTGTAAATGCTCTGGTCTGAATGTCCCAATTGCCACCTTATGCTCGTTGAATATTGTCCTAGTCGGGATGTCTACATGGTCCAACGCCCATCTGATCATATCATAATAGGGAAAAAGCCATGGCCTTGTTGCTATCCTGTGCATCTCTGACTGAGAGACGATTTTTTATTTGGTGGACAAGTCATTTTTCTCGTTATCGCTGGAATCATCTGGACAATTTATCAGCTCGGATTGCAGAATGTTGGAGACATGAGTCCATGTTTTGACAGTATTGACACTTCTAGGCGAGGTATCAGAAATAATATATGAACCTTGACCTGGACTCTCGGCAGCTGCCTTGGACGCTAATCACGGAGCCATGATATAGAACCTTGCAATTAGATCCCCTGTCACATAAAATGAAAACACAGATAGAGGTTATCTTGGTGAACTGGCTCTGCGCAAATTAGAAAGAAACCTAAGATAATGATTGAAACCTTTTCACTTTGAGCACTTAAGTCTATGCGAGTCCTTGTTGACAGAATGTTTAAATCATTTAATAGAAATATTTAGAAATAAAACGGGATCTTACTATCAATCACCTCACTAAATTTCCAATAAATGCGATAAATGTTTGATAATTCACAATTCGAGAGGATTGCGACAACGTTTAATTCTTGGTCCATAGGCTGTAAGGGTTGAAGGTTGTTTAAGGTGTTAATTAATCCAGTTCAACCTTTTAATTAAGTGTGTTTAGTCCTTAATTCCCTTTTCGGCATTCGCAGTATCGGATGATTTTACTCCTAGTCTTTGAACCACAAACCCTGAATTCGTGATAGTGTGATTTGGTTGATTAACTGTGATTTGAATTAAGCTTTTAATTAACCACGATTAATTAATGAATATCGCGACTTTGGGGATTGGAGTTACAAACGTGTTGTTTTTTAGGTAACAACCACCAAGTCGAGAAATCGCTATAAAGATTAACTATGGCTTAAACGTCATTATTCTTGTTATTAACCAGATTGACTTAAAACAATTTCGCAACTTCGCATGTCAAAGGTTCGAAGGGCGTTCGACATGTAACTCTCGAAACACGAGAGCACAAGGTAGTAAAAGGTGATAATCCCTGTTTAGTGGTTCAATAATGATGATTAAAACTAAACCAACTATCGCCATTTAGCATGTAGGGATACCAAGGGTTTGGTAGGTATAATCGTGATATACACGAAATCCCAAAATCTGACTTTTTAAGCTTAAGTGTATCATTTCACTACTTAGAAAATAGGCCGCTCCAACCTTTGATAACTAGAGTATTCGAAAAATACAAGTGTTCCAACACCCGAGGTGTAGGAAATTCGGTGATGGAGTGTGTTGTTAAGGCGCTCCGTGATGTTAAAGTCACCGGTTCGAAACCTGCGGGGACAAAAAATCTAGCCATGTTAAGGGTTGGTGTGGCTCAGGTCGAGTGCGATCCCCGGGTGATTTTGATGGCTTAGATGCCCCTGAGTCGCAGTTTCTTAGCCACAGGTTACTCCCACATGTCACGGACAAACTAACAAAGAAAAAAAAAATGTCCAGTTCTTTGATTTGGTTTCTGTCCAAACCAGTGATATAATGCTCATACATTTTTTCCCTATAATCAGAAATAGATGTCAATTTCCCTTGGGCACTTGCAATGGACTACACAATGATGTCCAAAGAAGTGGCCAAGGAGACTCTGCTAGGTTCTCTAGTCTCCCTTAATTTTTCCTCAAGGTTTCTTAATATCACCAACCCCTCATCAATTTCATTGTTTACATTGTGTGGTGGTGGGTTGGTGTTTTGATCTTCTTGGTTTTCTTCTGAGGGGTTTAAATTGTCTTAGGGTTCCATTGTATTGTATATGTTGCAATTTAACATCCATGGCATGTAAATTAGTTTCATTTTTTGTTTAAAATACTAAATTACAAAAAAAAATCAATTTAGATTATTGGGAGCAAAATACTAAATTAGAATGACTAAATTGGATTAAAAGTTAAGAAAAATGTGGCATACCTGAAGACACAGTAGCAGTGGCAGTGGCGGTGGCAAGATCCTCCATTTCTTCCTCGTCTCTTCACTTTATTTTCCCAATGAAAAACATGAGCACGATTTTGTGCATAATATGCACAAAATTTCTCTCGGGTCGTTTATAGAAAAAAGAGCGTGCACTGGGCTGTAGAGCGCCTATCGTCCCAACAAATTATAAATTCTATAGAAAAGGCCATGCATAGTATAAGTTACAAATTCTATAGCAGATGGAGGTTGCAATTTGCAATTTGCATGCATAGCACATTGCATAAATTACAAATATCATAGCACAAGCTCTGCAACACCTTCACCCTCACAACTTACAAGTCAAGTGGATTCTTTGGAAATTGGACCGTATCACATCCTACAGGTTGGAAAGTGAAAGTTGAGAGGGAAGAAAATATCAAGGATTCAGAAACAGTACCCAAAACCTGCATGCAATTATCCAAACAACTATTGATAGGGTAGGAGTGCCCAATAATGATTGACTTAATAAGTGTTAGGGCCTAAAACTTATAGTTGTAACTAACTAGATTTGAACATAAACCTAACCTAAATAATCTCAACCACTTACCAACTCTCCTCCATCTAAAAAACAATAAATATTTCATTTATACTCTTTATCATCACTACTTTTCATTTACCCTATTTGCTGCTTTGAAGTTATGTAGATTGTATTTATGTGGGCATGGCTTTGTCCCGAGTTTGAATTCACATTGATGTAAAAAACTTGGAGTAACAATGATAGTATAGCTTTTTAAGGGAAAAAAATGGATTATTTTTTTATAATCACACGATGATAAGAGATATTCTGGAAAAGAGGTTAAACTGCCATCCGTAATATTTAGAGGCTTTATCCAATTGGTCACGCAATCTGGTACTATTGATCGTTTGAACTACAAAATTATAGCATCACTACTTTTCATTTACCATATTTGCTTTGAATTCTATAGATTCTATTTGTGGAATATGGCTTTGTTCGGAGTCTAGTTTGAATTCATATGGATGTAAGTATTTTTTTTTTCAAATATTATTTATTTTGTAATTATAAAGTGATTTTATGAATAAGAAGTTAAAATGTAATTGAAACTATTTGATTTTATATATAAAATTAAAGTGAAATGTTATTAAAAAATAAATAACTTAATTAAAAATAATTTTAATAATAATCAAAAAAAAAATATTATATATAAGTCATATTTATTTTTTGAAAACTTAAAATTTTATCACTTCTTAAAAGTACAAAATAATAAAAAATTAAAAAATGGGAAAATTATCATCCCAAGTCTGCAATTAAATATAAACGAATTTATCATAAATTTGTATAAAAAATAATCCTTAAAAGACCATACCAAAATTTCTATAAACACCCATAAATCAAAATCATGATCCTGTTATGATTTTAGCTCAAATATAGTACTCGAAAACCAGTGTAAAGCATTTATTATCTTGCACTGATTGACCTTTGAACAAAAATGTATAAAGTGTTAGTTGATAGAATCATAATCAAACGAGCTTTCCACGTTGTATCTTACCGATTGTAGAGCAATTTTAATAATATTGTTTTTTAAATTTCATCGTGGGTGCGTACGTGCATGCATGTTGGAGCACACACAATTGTCGTCTCTCATTGCTCTTCATTTGTGAGTAGGCTCTACAACTTCAACAACTCTTTTCAGACTATCCACCTCTTGATCGTAATTATGCAAGGATAGCCCCAACAACACCAAAGCCACCATCCCCATTGTTCAAGTTCAAGCAGAGGTAAGCATTGGGAAAACCGAGCATACACACATTGCAATGGAGTTGCTCATCTCATCTCCATTTTTATATAAAAAATTAAATTCAAAATACATGAGACTAGATATTTCTCTAAAACACTTCATCATTTATCTACCTAGTAAATGCAAATTCACCTATCTCCTCTAAGTGCAGTTATGATTCTTATCCACTACTCATTTAACACTCCCCCTTAATTTCAACCATTACAAAAATCAGCACAAACAATGCCCAAGTGATTCCCAATGGCTTGGTATATTTGTTAATTGTTCTTTCAAACCACAAAATTGTAGCATAATGCTACCATTATTGACAAGCTCGCGAATGAAATGATAGTGAGTGTCAATGTGTTTACTCTTGCGGTGAAACAGATGATTCTTAGATAATGCAATTGTTGAACTGTTCTCACAAAATATAGGAGTTGGATCCTTCTCTTCATGTGTAAGATCACTAAGGATCCTTCTCAACCAAATTGCATGACATGATGTTGATGTTGCTGCCACATACTCTATTTCTGATGAAGAAATTGTGACAATTGGTTGTTTCTTAGAAGCCCGTGAAATTAAACCTATACCCAACAAAAATGTGTACACTGAAGTACTTTTCCTATCATCAACGCTACCTTGCAAAATCACTATCTGTATATCCAACAAGTGAATCATCCTCTGAATTGGAATACTAAATTCCATTATCTGTTGTACCTGCAATATACCTCAAAATTCTTTTTCCAACTTTCTAATGAGAGATTTTTGGATTTTCCATAAATATTGAAATTAAGCTCAATGCATACATGATATCTGGTCGGGTAGGTGCAAGGTACATGAGGTTTCCTACAAGCCTCTTATATAGAGTATAATAAAATGTTGTTCCTTCATTTTGTTTGTTTAGTTTTGTACATGTTGCAATAGGTGTATATATTGGATTGCATTTGTTCATTTTGAATCTTTTCAAAATATCCGTGGCATATTTTTGCTAGAAATAAAAATTCATTTTTTAGATTGCTCAACTTCAATTCCCACAAAATGCTTCATAAGACCAATATCGGTCATTTCAAATTCACTTTGCAACGCTTCTTTGAAATCATTCAATAGCAAATTTCTTGTATAAATCATTTCATCAACATTGAGACAAACTATCAAAATATTACCTTTCTGGTCTCTTTTGGTGTAAAGTGTGAGATCATTGTTGCTCATGTTAAACCCATTGTTGATCAAATAGGAATCAATGTGACTATACCAAGCTCTTGGAGCTTGCTTCAAACCATATAATACTTTCTTCAATCTGTACACTTTGTACTCTTTACCTATGATATAAAATCCTGGTGATTGATCCACATAAACTTCTTCCTTTAAAATGTCATTTAGAAAGGTTGATTTAACAACCATTTGATAGATTGGTCATCTGTTTTGAGCTGCGACTGCCAAAACTGCTCTGAATTGTGCTACTAGGGAAAATGTTTCTCCATAGTCAATACCGAGTTGTTGAGCAAACCATTTTGCTACAAGTCTTGCCTTATGCTTCTCTATTTTTCCTTTCTCATTGAATTTTGTCTTATATACCCATTTAACTCCAATATTGGTTTTACCTATAGGGAGATCTACAAGATCTCATGTGTTGTTTCTTTCAATTTCTTCAATTTCTTCATTTATTGCATGAACCCATTTTTCTTCCTTGACTACTTCTTCAAAATATATCGGTTGACAAGATAGAAAAGAAAAATGTGTTTGCCAATCCATGTCATCATTCTGCTCATAAATTTCTCTCAAGCTTTTTTTTTTTTTCTGGCTCCTTAAATTTGCTATAGTGGGATCTGAATCATTACTAGATGAAGAATAATTATAATATGTTTGTTCTCCTTGGCCTTGTACTTGCAATCTTGGAAGTCTTGTTGGGGAAGCTTGTTGTCATGTAGCTTCCACTTGTTTATCTTTCTATATAGAAGGAATCTGATCTACAATTATTTCATTTGTTTGGTTATCCCAAGATTTATCTTCTTGGAATTTAACATCTCTACTTACTATCAACTTCTTAGTAACAAGATTGTATAGCCTGTATGCTTTAGACTGTTCACTATATCCCACAAATATACATTTTTCACTTCTATCATCAAGCTTTCTCCTTAGCTCTTTAGGAACATGAGCATAAGCCACACAACCAAAAACTTTAAAATGAGAAACGCTAGATTTAATACCACTCCAGGCATCTTGAGGGACTTGATTTTTCATATTGTTGGTTGGTGACAAATTTAAAATATAAACTAAGCATGCCACTGCTTCACCCCAGTATTCATTTGACAATTTTTTGGCCTTCATCATACTTCTGGTAATATTCATCATTGTTTGATTCTTTCTTTCAGCTACTTCATTTTGTTGTGGAGTGTATCTTGTGGTAAATTGTCTCTTGATCCCATGTTGTCTACAATATACTGCAAATTATTTGGATTCATACTCACCTCCTCGATCTGATCTTATTACTTTGATGTACTTCCCACTCTGTTTCTCTGTCAAAGATTTAAATTATTTGAATTTTTCGAATATCCTTGATTTGTGCTTGAGAAAATACACCCATGTTTTTCTGCTAAAATCATCAATGAGTGTTAGAAAATAAAAACTATCTCCTATTGACTGAGTTTGCAAAGGTATGTATGTACCAGCTCTATGTGTTCTTTTGCTCTGTAAGAAGCATTGGGAAAACTATCCCTTTGGTGTTTGGACAAAATACAACTCTCACATGAGTTTTTTTGTTCATTTATAATGGGAAAACATTTGAACATAGACTTCTTCTGTAAAAGACTGAGACTACTAAATGGTAAATTACCATATCTAAGATGCCACAACCAAGTCTCATCTAAGCTTGATACATTTTGGGCATACAACTGTGACAAATTTACATTTCTCAATATCAAAGGAAACATTTTATTTTTGGTCATTTGTATTGTAGCTATGATTTTCTTACTAGGTGGTTTGTCCAAGATTGTACACTTGGAACCTTCAAAAATGACCTTATAACCATGTTCATTCATCTGGCCTACACTCATCAGATTATGTCTAAAACTAGGTACATAATAAACATCATGAATATTCTTCTTTTCATATTGTTTGGTCAATACTAAAATTACACCCTTGCCTAGAACTTTCTTTTGATAATCATCTCCCAACTTAATTTGAGATGTGACAGAGCTATCTAAACTAGAAAACAAATCTTTGTTACCTGTCATATGATTGTTGCAGCCACTATCCAACAAATAGAGATCATAGTTATTGCTTGCTTCTTCTGTGACTTGGCATGAGAAAAACATTGATTCAGATGTTCCTTCTTCAATGTTGGTAACATTTTCTCTGCCCCTATTCAGATATTCTTTCTTATTTTTGCATCCACTTTCGTAGTGACCAAATTTCTTGCAATAATAACATTGGATCCTTGATTTGTCAATCCACCTTGGTTGATTGAAATTTTTTCCTCTCCCCCTTTAGTTCTAATGATTTCTTTGTGGCTATTCTAACTATTCACTCTGCTCTAAGCATTCTAAAGTTTACCTCTCTCCTATTTGAGTGTGTTCTCTGCCTCATATGCCTTTGCTTCTATTCCCTCGACCTCTACCTCTACTTATGGAGGCCTGAGATCGAAATGTGTTCTCCAAAGATTCAACGTTTCGATTAAATTTTTTCTCATGAGTTAACAGAGATCCCATGATTTCTTCAACTGTCAATGTTGACAAGTCTTTCAACTCTTCAATAGAGACCACGACCATATTAAACTTAGCAGGAGGGCTTATGAGTACCTTCTCAACGGTCGTTTTCTCTTGAATGTCTTCTCCATGCGTTTGCAACTAATTGAGGATGCTCATGACATGGGTCATGAAATGATCCAAAGAATCTGAATCCTTCATCTGAAGAGTCTCAAAACTCTTCCTGAGTTTATGCAACTTTGCATTTTTTACTTTATATGTGCCCTGATAGGAGATTTTGAAAGTATCCCATGCATGTTTGGCATGATCTATTGCTGCAACTTTGGGGAAAACATATTCCTCTAATCCTTGTTGGATGAGCCATAGGGATTTGCTTTATTTTTTCCCGAGTTCTCCAAGAGAATTACTTTGTGCATTTTTCATTGCTTGTATATCACCCATATCTGGTTCTATGAACCCGTTAACTACTGCTTCCCAACAATATTTAGACCAGATAAAAAATTTCATTTTAATAGACCATACATAGTAATTCTTACTTGTTAAAAGTGGTTCTCATGACAGTGTTGGATTACTTCTAGACACTATGAATCTATTTTTGAGAGTCGCCTCCCCCTTTCTGATGTAAATCTTGATTTTTTTTTCCTTAAAAAACAACCAAAAACATTATTAGGGCGCACCTTCCCTCATGTGCAAAGGCAACCAAAACCCATAAATTTGTGTAAGTCTTGATGTGGTCACACCCTGGAACACTCTCTGGGGGTGACCGCCTTCTCTTGGTCGCTCTATGTACATTGGCTGAGGGAGAGCACCTCCTAGAACCCAATTTTTTGAAGTTTTGTTGCTCAAATGTTTGCACCAAAACGACCTTTAAAAAGATCATCTTTCTGTTGTGGTTCAAGGAGGCTTGAAAATGCTCTCCAACAACTTGAAAATTACTTTCCTATGTTTGAAGAGTATTAGTCCTGCTCTGATACCATGTCCAAGTTCAAGTAGAGGCAAGCATTGGGAAAATAGAACATACACGCACAATGCAATGGAGTTGTTCAACTCTTCTCCATATTCATATAAAAAACTAAATTCAAAATACATGAGACTAGATATTTCTCTAGAATACTCCATCCTTCACCTACCTAATAAAAGCAAACTCACCTATCCCATCTAAGTGCATTTATGATGCCTATACACTACCATCTTGGTCAAGTAAGGGAGAAATTACTCCATTTAACACCCATGGATATTATTACGCCCAATACCCTCGACAATCTCTACTATGACGACCTTAAAAGGAACCGCAGTTTGTTTACCTATGATGCGACACAGAACCAAACTTTGGGTGCTATAGCTTGTGCAGGTGGAAGTTAAGCTTTGTGCAGTGGGCAGTTAAGCTTTATTTTTTTCATGGTTAAGATGGAAAAGATTAGTGTATCGCCCGGAAACCAAGGAGAAATATGTCACAACTGCAGGGCCATCAAGCACTTACAAGCTAATTGAGATTTAAAATAATTCATCTCATCATATTCAATTTTCTCATAACCCCACCATTCTTGGATTATTCTTCACAAATAAAACACAATGCACCATGTTAGCTCCCAAATAAATAAATAAAATATTTGGAGTCTTAGGTGGTTAATTGAGTCATGAAATTTTTTTAGGGCCAATCACAAGTTTTTTTAGTCATTTATGGTCCATAATGATCCATCATTTCACTTCAAATCACAAAGGGATGTCCATTTTGAAACAATTCCTCATTATGACAAGTTGGTAGCGCAAAGCGCTATTTTAACACTAAGTGCGCTACCAACTCGTGAAAAATCTTTGTTTTTGCATTTGAAGAATTTTGAAGTGAAAAAGGTATATCAGAAAGTTTTTCAAGGTTCTTAAATTGTCATCAAGTCTTGAGATGCACTTCTAAAGCTGCAGCTCGCCATCAAAGAAGTATTGCTAAGGTTTTTTGGGAACCAAGGAAGTTTTGTCTTTAGGGGTTTTTGCTCTAATTTTCTTATGTGTAGAAGTATTTGTTGTAGGTGCTTGGATATTAAATGGCTCCAAGGAAAGACCTTGTCCCCAGAAAGAGGTCAGGCTATGTGGTTAGGTTTGAACCTAATGATACTACTCGTATTGAGAAAAACTCTAACCATGTGGACTCCTTCAAGCACATAGGATGTTGGAAGTTTTGTCAAAATATAGAAGGGCATCATCTGGAGAAAGAGAGGAAGATGCATATGGTAGCAGCATAGATGAAACTTTTTATCAGTTTGTGTTGAAGATCAAAAACCCTAGCAAGTGCTAAATACATAACAAATGCATATCACAAGCATACTCTATTTTTAGAGTTTATTGATGGAGTTTGTCAAAGAGGGATATGTTTACAGTGACAGTATTGAAAATGGTTCTCTTCAGGGTGCAGGGTATTCATCTTGCAAGAAGCAATTCCAGAGGCATTGAGTGTTTGTCTAAAGCACTTGGAGTATTACATTTTGGCATAAACCTTTTTTGTAAAATGAAGTATGGGGAAGTTTAAATGATTAAGTTTGATATATTGCAACATTTTATATGTTATGAAGTCAAATTTTGGGTCTTAAAGCAGCCTTTTCCAGCATTCATTTCATTTTTAAAAATAATTTTGGTAAAAATTGTTGAAAACAGTCACCTACAGGAGTTTGTAGCGCAAACTATGTTTTTTTTGTGTATTGTGCTACCAACTCTTCAAACTTTCAACATGGATAAAATTTAGTCAAAATTCGACTTGGAAAGAGAATTTTTGGGTCAAGGTGGCCACATATATTTGAATATAAGATCATCCCCCATCAAATCATGTAGGTGGCACTTCGTTTCCTCAATGGAAACATTCTAGGGATCAAATCCAAAATTGTAGGAATATGACTAGATTTGGAAATCTGTGTTTTCCTGTTTTAGTCATTCTTTTTGGAGATAGATTATGATGAGCTGTAAAGGTATTTCTGGAAAGTGATATAGGTTTTTCACAAGAATGAGCTCATATTAAAAAACCTCTCTCATTGTTTCAACAACTATTTGGATTCGGGAGATATATGTGAATATTTGAGCATCATTTTCCAGAAATTTGACATTTTGTATTTTCCATCCACCTCATAAATTTGAATTTGACTTGGATAACTAAATATAGGTGAAGAGGTTATGATATCCATTTATTTTGGATCTATATTATCATGTAATCTCTATAAATAGGACGGAAGGGAGGATCTAAGAGAGTTTGGATTGGTAGGACTTGGAGAGGCTCCTTTGTAAAAGACTTTTGAATGAATATTGGAATATAAGCTTCTTTTGTTGTAGATGTCCAAACCTTCATCTTCTTTCTTTTCTGTACATATGGGTGAATATTATATTTATGTTTTCCATGTTTATCTAATGACTGATAATTTTCATCTTATCTTGGCATTGTTAAACTATAATTGCAAGTACTCTTACATGTTATAGTTGGTCATTCATGTATGCTTTTGTATGTATGTTTATGCTGGTATAATAAGTATTATTCATCATTTAAATATTTATATAAACCTTCTAAACAAGTACAGTTGAAAGCCTTATTTTTCTGAGTGTATTCATATGTGTCTCGAGTGAGTGAGATCATATCAAGTCATTCAATTTGATCCAATGTATACCCTTATTTACACATTTGATTAAGTTACCAAGCTCACTTTATTTGCAACCTAGAGTGACTCTTGGAGTGATAACAAATTGGCATCGTTGTCGGGGAAAGGAGTGTGAAGCAAGCTTCCCTAGGGGATGACATAGTCCTAGCTTTTCATGATAGACAAAGGCAGGGAATTCTTTTGGTTGTAATCTTCTATTTGGTGACTCCATGGAGGACGAATTCAGTGGCGACTCCACAATATTCAAATGTCAAAGGAATTTTCTACTATTTTGGCTCGGAGATTTTCACCTCTCAACTTCTCTGCAATTCCTGGTTTCCCACATCCAGTACCTCATTTGATATAATGGGGAGATTTTCTGCCTATCTTCAGAGAGAGGAAAGAAGACAATCCTACAAAACACCTCATCAAGTTCCATGAGTGCATGGATCTATTAGATCTACAACATGAGGATGTTCGCATGAAGATGTTCATGCATTCATTGGATGGTGATGCACGTAAGTGGTATTTATCATTACCTCCTTCTAGTAGTTCATCTTTGAAAGAGTTTCACAGAGTATTCAATGAGCATTGCAAAGGGTACTTTTCAGATGAGTTTGTATTTGACAATTGTTGTGAGGAATATGAATTGCATGATGAGATTGAAGTTATAAATAGAGAAGAATTTCTCCCTCACAATCTGAAACAACTCTCTGATGATCTTCAAAATGATATGATTTCGCATGACCATGAACTCGAAATGGAAAATGAAGAAGCTGAAAGTTCTCTGCTATAGTTATTTTTTATTGTTGTATATCTGAAATTAATTGCTTTAGTTATAAATCATGAGGATCAGTTTTTTGTTGGTCAAATGCCAATTGAAATCAGTAAGGGCAACCCACATTTTTCATATTTGTAGACAAAGGGAAGTTGCAACAACCATGTAGAAATGGATTTGCAAAGATCATCCATTTTCAAGGTGGAACAACGGGAAGACTGTAAGTATGAGTCAAATTTGACACAACATTTGCCAATTTTTTCAGATCTTACTTTAAATCAAGATGTAGATCATATCAGTGATTATATTCTAAGTCATTTTAAGAAAGAAGAATTGGATGATTTCCTAAGTAACTCTATAATTAAAGTTGATCACAATCAAATTTCTTTAAATTTTGTTATGCAATCATCATATGATCATTTTGGTAATGAAGAAATTGTCATTTGTGATGATAAAAAAATTCCCTTGGAAGATCAAGGAGGACATATGTTTTCAAGCAAAAGGGAAGACATACATGCACATTCAATGGTTTTGAATCAATATAATTGTGATCTCAGTTTTGAAGACCCTATGGCATCCTTACTTGAGTCTTATCTCTTAGACTCTCTTAAGTTTTCAAATGTTATCATACCACTTGCATTTGACAGTAAGTGTGATCTCCTGAAAGAGTTTTTATGGTCATTGTTATGCTTTTATTATTATCTTCTAATCAGTGGCATAAAAAGAAGTCTTTCAGTCGTGAGTTTACTTGTATGGCTTCATTGGAAGCATGATTTACTTGATCAACAAGCACTACAGTTGATTATATTAGGAGTGCACATGAATAAGCTCAGTAGTTGAGCTTTTGTTTTCAGTTTGCAGTTGGTTTGCAGTATGAAGGTTTTTCAGTTTTCAATAAATAAGCAGAGTTTATCGCAGTACATCAATAACATAATGTAAGTGATAGACCTCGAGAGTTTACAAAGGAATGGTTGTACATGTTTAATACTAGATGACTCCATAACCCAATGGACTAGGCACTACAGAGTCCAAGATGTATATTTTTGAAGAGTGGTTTGATCTCATACTTAGAGTAGGTTGCAGGGTTTTCAGATTAAACGAAAATGCACAGGGTCTATTATGTTCTTGGAACCTCACAGGGAGGCTTCCAACCCCAATTAGAGCGAGATGTTAGCTCCCAAATAAGTAAAAAATTATTTGGAGTCTTAGGTGGTTAATTGAGTCATGAAATTGTTTTAGGGCCAATCACAAGTTGTTTTAGTCATTTATGGTCCATAATGATCCATCATTTCACTTCACATCACAAAGGGATGTCCATTTTGAAATAATTCCTCATTATGACAAGTTGGTAGCGCAAAGCGCTATTTTAACACTAAGTGTGCTACCAACTCGTGAAAAAGATTTTGTTTTGCATTTGAAGACATTTGAAGTGAAAAAGATATATCAGAAAGTTTTTCAAGGTTATTAAATCATCATCAAGTATTGATATCCTCTTCTAAATCTGCAGCTCGCCATCAAAGAAGTATTGTTAAGGTTTTTTGGGAACCAAGGAAGTTTTTTCCTTAGGGTTTTTTGCTCTAATTTTCTTATGTGCAGAAGTATTTGCAGCAGGTGCTTGGATATCAAATGGCTCCAAGAAAATACCTTATCTGCACGAAGAGGTCAAGCTATGTGGTTAGTTTTGAACCTATTGATACTACTCTTATTGAGCAAAACTCGAACCATGTGGACTCCTTCAAGCGCATAGGATGTTGGAGGTTTTGTCAAAAGCTAAAGGGCATAATCTAGAGAAAGAAAGGAATATGCATATGGTAGCAACATAGAGGAACCTTTTTATTAGTTTGTGTTGAAGATAAAAAACCCTAGCAAGTGTTAAATACATAAGAAATGCATATCACAAGCATACTCTATTTTTAGACTTTAATGATGGAGTTTTTCAAAGAGGGATATGTTTACAGTGACAGTATGGAAAATGGTTCTCTTCCAGCATTCATTTCAGTTTTTAAAATAATTTTGGAAAAAATTGTTAAAAACAGTCACCTACATGAGTTTGTAGCGCAAACTATGTTTTTTCTATGTATTGAGCTACCAACTCTTCAAACTTTCAACATGGATGAGATTTGGTCAAAATTCGACTTGGAAAGAGGATTTTTGGGTCAAGGTGGACACATATATTTGAATATAAAATCATCCCCCATCAAATCATGCAGGTGGAACTTCGCTTCCTCAATGGAAACATTCTAGGGATCAAATCCTAAATTATAGGAATATGAATAGATTTTGGAAATCTATGTTTTCCTGTTTTAGTCATTTTTTTGGAGATAGATTATCGTGATCTGGAAAGGTATTTTTGGAAAGTAAAAGAGGTTTTTCACAAGAACAAGCTCCTCTTAAAAAACCTCTCTCATTTTTTCAACAACTGTTTGGATTCAAGAGATATAGGTGAATCTTTGAGCATCATTTTCCAAAAATTTGATAGTTTGTATTTTCCATCCACCTCATAAATTTGAATTTGACTTGGATAACTAAAGATAGGTGAAGAGGTTATGAGATCCATTTATTTTGGATCTAGATGAGCATGTAATATCTATAAAGAGGACCAAAGGGATGAGCTAAGAGAGGTTGGATTGGGAGGACTTGGAGAGACTCCTTTGAAAAAGACTTTTGAATGCATATTGGAATATAAGCTTCTTTTTTTGCAGATGTTGAGACCTTCATCTTATTTCTTTTATGTACCCGTGGGTGAATATTATATTCATGTTTTCCATGTTTATCTAATAACGGATAAGTGTCATCTTATCATGGCATTGATAAACTAGAACTGCAAGTACTCTTACTAGCTTGTCATTCATGTATGCTTTTGTATGTATGTTTCTGTTGGTATAACAAGTATTCTTCATCATTTATATCTTTATATAAACCTTCTGAAATTCTTATTTGTCTAAGTGTATTCATATGTGTCTGGAGTGAGTGAGATCATATCAAGTCATTCAATTTGATCCAATTTATACCCTTATTTAGACATTTAATTAAGTTACCAAGCTCACTTGATTTGCAACCTAGAATGACTCTTGGAGTGATAACACATCGTAGTGCTCTTATGAATTTTCCTCTTATTAGTCCATGCCTAGCCAAGGACTATAACATTCGATATGAAGTCAATCGGTATGAAGTCAAAATAGGTTAACTTCCTATTAGTTAGCTAGTTCCTTTAAACCATTTCCCAAAGTTTTGCATACAATTATATTAAACCTTTTAAACCATTTGCAAAGTTTTGTGTATAATTTTATATTAAAAGTATTTTTTTAAATAACCAACAAATTGTGAAAATATTTTAATTTCTTAAATCTAATTATTGATTTGTCCATAGACCTTGATGGGACTTAATTGCCCCTGGTGTATGCCATTTAATTTTTGGTATTTGTCAGATCTGAAAATTGATTTAGTGAAATAATAATTCTAAAAATTTAATGGATTGCCACGTTCTATTTCATTTAATTGTGTTTTAGTTAGCATTTATTGCTCTGGAAAAACCAAACAAACTCATTAAATATAATGGGATTAATCGGCCTTATCATTAAACACTTGTTGAGGATGACAAAATTACCTTAGCATTAAGCGATTAAAGGTGAGATTGACACATTGTGTTATGCAGGTGACACATTGTGTTATGCAGGTGACATCTTCACACTCCTTAAACCAAAATTCATTCAAGGAACTAGTAGCACACAGACATAATAACTAAAGGGCGTTTAAAGAACATGACAGATAATCATGGACATGCATTTCAGGAAGAAAGAGGAGACAGTGATCGGTCTATGCAACTAGCAGCACAAAGAGAATAGCTAAAGAGTCCTCCAAGCACATGATGGACAAGCATGGATGGGACTCTGAAGAAGAAAGAGAGACCTACCTATTGTACTATGTTGTCCTGCACCAACGAAACAATACCAGAGGATGTGAAGTGCACACAAAAACTATCTTTCTCAAAGCAAGTGGGTGAAAGAGCATTAACGAGTGAATATTCTCATTCTATGTACTTAATAAAACTTACAGGAAGGATTGGACAAACCTGATGCAACCTGATGCAGCCAGGAAAATACCCTCCACAACTGCTATAACAATGTAATAAAACTTAGAGAAAGGATTTCGACAAACCTCATGCATTTCAGGAAGAAAGAGGAGACAATGATCGGTCTATGGAACTAGCAGCACAAAGAGAATAGCTAAAGAGTCCTCCAAGCACATGATGGACAAGCATGGACGAGACTGTGAAGAAGAAAGATATACCTACCTTGTTGGAAATGTTTAACACGTAGCATATGCTTGTCATTGATGGCAAGTACAGCAATGAAGATGGCATGGGTGCAGGAAGAATGTACAAAGGATTGTTGGCATGTTTTACAGGCAGCATAGACTTGTCATTGATGGCAAGTACAGTAGTGATGATGGCTTAAGTACAACAGTGAAGATGGAAGGTTCAGAGAGGTGAATGATCGAAAGCAGACGTCGGAATCCTTTAAAGATTCGAGGAGAATAAGCTCAGGAGGAATAGCGTTCTTATACGTGCAGGAAGCCTAGGAAAGAGACCGAGAGCATTTAGATCTCACTCGGAAATCCCGACAGCTGTTGGATCGGGAGAAGCTGCGTAGATGTTAAGCGCAGGAGTTGGCGTGTAGAAGAAGTGATCTGAGCCATCAGATTGGAAGCATATACTCGTCAGCCACAGGATCTGTAGAAAGTGCACGGAGGTTAAGCCCTACTGTGCAGAGGAGAAATCCCGGACAAGTCATCGGGATATTGGAGAGAGAATCCTAGTCGTCAGATCGGACAGGAGTTGCACAAGGTTTATCATCGGGAAAAGCCAAGGTGAAATTCCGACGAGATCTGGACCATCCATTCGTAT
>SNQJ01S0073213.1:0-35304 GCA_010110895.2 Picea sitchensis | reverse complement strand
TTTTTTTTTTTAAATAAAAAGGAGTAGTACCTGCTATATTAGATTAGCACAAAACTTTGACAAAATATACAGAGTCATGGCTACAGTCACCAAAAATGCTGCCGGTATCCGGAAACCAGCATAAGTGTGAGGCAAATAACAGTTATACGATAATACATAAAGAAAAGAAACATCTGTCCTTCCCGGAGGAAACCAGGACAGATGCCAGTGGTCCAGATAAACCTAAAACAGTTACACAGTAAAACTAAAAACCAAGAAATCATAAGAACCTAGGCACCCGGTGATGTGTCGCTTCCTCCAGTTTGCCAAGTGGTCCCCGCCGGAATGGCAAAAGCTTGCACGCACAGGGGGCACTTCCGCTGAGATGGAGCCCCGGAGAACGCATCGAGGAGCAGGTCCATGCGCTAGCCCATGAGGAGGGCCCTATGTTCCAGGTCCGACATGTGGCCTCGGAGCTCGAACACCAAGGCCAGGTGCTCGTCACTGAGGAGAGAACCATGCGTTTCGCCACCCAAGCCACTAGGAGGAGCAATCTTCAGTTCCAATGCCTCACCAATGCCAACCGCGAGTTCCATCTGCACCGCTTCTGTCTCTGCATTCACATTCTTCTTGGCACCTGTTGCTTGCAAGTCGCCCGGCCAGGGGATTTCTTTGACAATGCAGCCAGGGAAGTCGTCTTCCCTAGCCAAGATGCATATGGTGCCCTCCCTGCTAGACATCTCCATGGCGCGGTGCTTCTCAACGCACGACAGGTCCCCAATTGACAGGTCCTCCTCCACGACGCAAATTGGAAACAGATTTGCGGTCTCGGCCTCCTTCTTGTCACTCTGCGTGAAAGCCATGTCTGCCCTGCTACAACCAACTCCCTGTTCTGCAATAGTGTCGAGCAACGCCCTCCTCTCAGCCCGAGCCTTCTTCCTGAGAATGGAAGACGCCAAATCCAGAGCACGTTCAAGTTGCTCCTTCCGTCGCCTCTGTGCTCTGTGTGCATCCCATGCTGAACCCCGATGAGGCCTTCCTCGCTTTCTAGCCATTGTACCCAAGCAAATGCCAATTGATTGTAGAGCTAAGATAAAAGTCCAGGACGAGAGCGGTTGCAGGTGCAGAGCGCAGGCAAACCGACTCTGTTGTGGCACACAAAGAAACCACCAGCCCTGGAAATTCTTCTCAGAGTACAGAGAAAAGGTGGTAAACAACCAGAGCATAGCCCCAGCAGGAGCATTCCCTCTCTGCTCGGGCTCAAAAGAAAACTCATAACCAGACCGCAGAGACCTCCGTCCTTCCATATCCTTTATTAATCCGAGTGTGCAGGGGGTGTTAATGGTCGCGCGAGGGATGAGTCCCTCCGTCGCATGGCCTCTGCTATGGCCGTCCACCATTGTAAATGTTGATGTGTGGGTGGCGGCCATCAGCAATTAAACCAGAACTAAGTGCTAATCTTGGTGTCATCGCCACGGTGCCGCGTGTCACCCCATCCGGGAATAAGAAAAATGAATATTAATATAAAAATAATTTGGATAATTTTTTATACAATTATATTAAACTCTTTTATAATTAGGTTGTATGAAAGACTAAAGAAATACATAGTAATATAAACATAAATTTTGGTGCCAGGTGTATGGGGGAGATGTTTTCATGTGCATGATGTAAAATAAATAAATAAGTATGTACAAATCTTACATATGTATATGATAACATCTAAACATACGCAAACATTGCTCTTTTCTAGGCATATCCAATCAACTTTGTCAGAAATCACACTAGAAATTGTTGGAATCACATATTTGAGTGGTTGAGTCTGTATAATCCTAGTGCCCCTCAGTGCTTGGGTTTAAGATGGATCTATAAGTTGGTTACAACTCAATACAAGGAAGATGTGTAATTATAAATTTATAAAATAGTAAGTAAATAAAAAACATACATTATTAACCCTAATCTAAAGTTAAAAAGTGTGTGTATTCATAGATACATGTATGTTATTTAGAAAATAATACTACAATAAATATAAGAAAATATATCTAACAAAATTAAAATCATGAAATAACTTGTGAAGAGGGAACTAATCAATTGATCATCAAATAGAGAACTGAATTGAAATCATCAAACAACTTGAGTGAGTAGCTAATTGAGAAGCTAATTAGGATCTTCAATCAATTTAAGTATGCTATTTTTTAAAATATTTTTACTATAAAAAATAGTTACAAAATGAGAAAGCTTAGGGTTGGTAGTATACTTCATGAGATTCCCATATTTTGAGTGGCATTGGTAGATGTATGTATAGTTGATTTCAACAATGCATGTAGTTCCCACTACCACACACATCCTATAATGTGTAGCATTTGGTAATTCATATTGATGTTGATGATCAATACGATCATCATCATCATTGAAAAGCTTAGATGAGCAATGCATTGGAGCACTCACAAACTCATATGGACAACATCCTGGAGAATTCATGTTGTTGACAATGGATGTGCTATAGGAGAGATAAGTTTAGCATGGATGGTGTTGGCACAGAGGTAGACCTAGGGTTCAACGCTACAACAATGCACCAACAAAACCCTAACTACTGGCCCTTTCGGCAACACCTGCGAAGCAGATGAAGTCTCACCTGAGGTAGAGGCATGGGTGATTGCAGGACTCAGGTGTTTGCAACCTTAGCTGGGATCCAGATATGTGATTACACACTTAACAAAGCACTTAGCATCAATAGTTCACCTAGAATTAACCCTTATCTCACTCCACAGATAACACAGAGCATTGCAGTATATACTTAGATCTAAGATGATTCAGCACTTAACAGCATACAACAGACTGGATCTGGTAGACCGAGCACTTAACAACTTCATACACATCAAATCTATCACCTATACACATCTAATAAGAACAAAGCATAAGTAAATCTATCTAAACATGTCATAACACTTAGCAAGAGAGGGAAAACACATGTAAGTAACAACACAAAGCATGACACACAAATTTACGTGGTTCACCCCCACCCTGGGGATATGTCCACCAACTCTTCTTCTCTATTATTCCTGGCCAATTGGTTACAAGCACAGCGCCTCAAAACCTACTCCGCGCAGGACAGGAGATATGTGCAACTCGCTAGATCCTCCTTTCCCGAGTAGCTCTAAGCATAAAACCTTCTTACAATCTGTGCACTTAGCACTTACAATACTTGCACTCATCTCTGCAAGTGTATCACACAGATCAACTCTTAGCACTAAGCCACTTCTCAAGTGTCCTAAAAAAGGTCCCTTATTACATAGCCTAGACTTCTACTTATACATTACAAAAAGGGGCCTAAACATGGGTAAACCCATGGGCCGACATCCCAGTCCCGTTACATTATCCCCCAAAACCCACAAAGGACCCAAAAAGGGGGTCTAGCTTCCACGATCTCCACTTCGCCTTACGCTCCATCTTTGACAGGCTGTCGAAGTCCCAAAAATGGTCAAATATGACCAAGTGTTTCTCAAAACTTGGTCAAGGGCCAACAAGCCCCCAACACTCACCTGTGACTCGTCCCGAGTCACTCAGTTCTGGGTAACTTTGCCTCAAAGGTCTCGAGCTTGGCTCGAGCTGCTTCGACTTGTCTCTGTGCTACTGCTTCTTGCTCAACGAATTCTATAATAATCACTTCACTGATAGGTCCTTCTAGTTGTTGCTCGACTGTAACAACTACTTGTTCTAGTACTATTCCTTGGCCTTCAATTTCTTCAAACAATAGATAGGCTTCCTCCTAGATCGACTGGAGTTTCTAGGTGACTTCCATCATTCTATTCTGCGTGGTAAGAATGAGTTGTTGGGCGGTGCGCTGTTCCTGGGATCTCTTCATCCTATCAATGGGTGACAGGAGCTTGAGATGCACCTGTACTGTATCTGTGTGCTACTTTTCTTCCTGGAGTTGGGACTCCAATTTCTTCAACTCTGGGTCTTCGGATAATTGTTCATATATCTGTGTGCTTCTGCTGCTTAATTGTTTGCATTCTGCAACAAGTGTTTTAATCCTCTCGACTGCGCTCTGAGCATTCAATTCTCACTGGTCGCGCACTTCTTGCGGGGTACTTGGTATAGTTTGAAGCTTTAATTCCACGACCCTTTGTTGAAGCTGCTGAATAACTTCAACAAGCTTCATCACTTGACGTTCGAAGGGTTCTTCTCTCTTTTGTTCTAAGTTAGTGACGGAGTGGAATTCTCGGTTAACTGCTTCTTCCATCCTGATCTGCTTCGCAAGCAATTGCTCTTTCTCCTTTTGGATCTTCACTCTATCGTCTTCAAATTTTTCTTGGAGATCATCCTTCTCTTGTTGCGTGGCTTGACGTTGTTCTATGATTTCCTCTTGTACTTTCTTTAAGGCCTGAGTAACCTGTGATTTTTCTTCCTGTGCGTGTCGAAGGTGTACTTCGACTGTATCAACAATCTTGCGGAGTTGAACTGATTCTTGTCCCACTTCTGTTGGTCCTTCTGGAAGAGGCACAATAGAGATTGCACGGCTAGACTGGAGTGCCTGTTGCACTTCTTGGAGCCTAATTTCAATCCTGTTATATATCTGCTCCTGTTTCACTTCCTTCTTTTCTATTATCTCTTCTATGGCTTCATTCATAGTTGCGAGGAGGAAATTGAAGTCATCCGGAGTGAGCGTGGTCTAAATCTTAGTTACGGTTGCTTTCAATTTCTTTCGGGAGGGAGACTTCGGAGGTGACCCTTTTCTCTTCTTTATAACTTCGACTTCGTCTTCCGGTCTCTGTTCGACTTCCTCTAGGTCTTCGCCATTACCTCCTTGATCTGGTGTGATGGAAGCCATCCTTACAGATCTGCTACCTACATCCTAATCCTCTTCAGGCTTCTTCGTCTTCTTTGTCTTACTAGGCCCATGTGTGTTCTGTGCAGCTTCTGGGCTGTTGATGTCTGAAATGTCTGTTGGATCTGCTGCAACAAGGAGGTCTACTAACTATTCCTTGGTGATCTCTTCTAGGTCTTCTTCTGTCAGCTTATAATAGGACTGAAGCTGTTCATGGTGCTCATCGACGCATGGAGTTAGGTATATAAAGTGGCGGTCCACACTGAACTTTATCATAGGTCGAAACCTTTGTAAAGTGTTTAGGGTTATGCGAGGTTCACCCCCTATGGCTTCTTTCAATTGGTTATAGTATGTGTGGAAAACGACATTCGATTGCCATTGCTTGTTCATGTCGGTTGAGTACCACAATGTACTGAACTTCGTGGCTAGTGGCTCAAAGGGGTTGACGTCCGAGAAGGTTGCACCTTTCGGTAGCTCCCATGCAACAAAAGAGATCAGTATTAGAATCCAGCTAAAATGGAATTCATGCCCCTGATCCTAGGCTTCTCTACAGTTAATCTCTAGCTGGTTTACCAGGTACTTTGCCTAGTTCATCTATAGTCCCTCTGTGCATTTTCCTGCGAGGTCAACTACGAAGCCTGATACTTGTGTAGGTCGATTCTTACATACCATCTTCCCTGTGATCAGTTGACATGCGAGGTGCACTGCACCACTTTCGATAGAGGCTACCTTGTAGCCTCGCGCGCCCTTCTCGACATTTCCATAAGCTTCTTTAATCTTCTGTGAAAGAGCGCATTCCACGGTCTTTCCAGGGTAGTAATCCTGGGGATTAGGGCCCTACATGACAAGCCCGATGATCCTATTGATCAACGCCAGATCAACAATTATGCGATAGTTTAACCACAGGTATCCTTTGTGGTAAATTTCTAGCAACAATTTTACACAGGCATTCACTTCCTGGTGTCTTCTGAAGTGTGGTATTTTCATAATGTTGAGAAAAGTAGACTACGCGAGGTTCATCATCCATTGCTGAGGGATGATCTTTGAATTCTTGCTCTTAGTTCTTGTCAAGTACTTATACAGGGCGAGCATGTTGTAAACCTTATGGTCCCCCAGGTTGAAGTCGCAAAACTTCAATGATGTAACCTTGTCTTGATCTGTGCGGTAGGTGTGTACTCCTTTCGGTAGATATGCAATGACTAGGTTGTATTCAAAGTCTCTAGGGACATTGTCCCTATTAATTGCACCACTCAAAGGGGGTTATGTAAGCTGGTAGGATGGATGGCACTAAATTCACGTTGGCTATGTCATCTTTATGCTTAGTTCTTATTTTTGCGCCAGCTCGAGATGTTCCTGCTCGAGCAGTCGACGGGGAGGCTTGCACTCCTCTCGTCGATGATGCTTGGAATCTGGTGGACATTACTCTTTTCGACATGACTCTCTCAGTCATTAAATCGAGAAGGACCTCTGTGACAAATTCCTCAATTGCGGTGAGCTCGTTGGACATACACACTCAGAAAAGATAATTGGGGCACGATGATCTTAGATATTGCACTAGGATGAACAATCTACTTGCAATGATCACTGTATACAATCACTAGTTCTGCGGGCTTTGAATTTTCAGTTGGAAAAAGTGTTCTCCGGGCACGACGCGACGAGCTAAATAGGAAATTCATCAACGGTCTTCTTGCAATGGGTATGAAGCTTCCATTATTGTATATCTATCTGTTATGGTGAGGTCCAACAGTCTGGTGATGATCCTTTAATGCTTTTCTATCCATTTGGGGTGGAAGTCGAACAGGTTTATCGGTCTAACGACTAGATTGCTTTGCCACGATGAAGTGCCATATGTCGTTGTTCTGATATCTCGACGAAGTTCAATTTCTGTGATTTTTCCTTATGTAGTGTTCCACCTGGGATCTCTTGTAACTTTTCAATCTTTGCCTTTTTCTTACTTAATTTTCTAGCCTTCTTCCCAGTAGTCTTCAACTCGGTCGGTCTTTTCTCGTTCTGATCCCTATCTTCTCTCGACATAGTTACTTCACACGACTGATATTCTTTCTTCAGATCTGAGGGTAATACTCTGTCAACATATGGATTAGGTATTTCAGTCTTCTATGGTTTCTCTAATGCTCTTATAACTTCGACGTCCAAGTCCCTGGTGTCCAATATCTTAGATCTGTTCTCTTGTTCTTACATCAAGTAGGCAATCATTCTAGTCATAAATTCCATGAGTTCTTGCTTCTTCTGTTCTAGGGCTTCCTTTTCTTCGGATTTGGTATTTTTTCAATCCATATCTTGCCTAACAAAGAAGGAAATGGGGCACGGTCCTCAATAAATTTAATAACTTCGAATTCTTCCTCTTTTGAAGCTCCATGGGTACTTATAGCTATCTGGGTAATCCTGCCACATAGGGTTACCATTTTTCCTTTAAACAACCCTATTTTTCCTAGTGAAGGAACCATAACAGGCCTTCCTAGGGTTTCCCAAGTGCTTTCTGTCATAATTTTCATCTGTGTTTCCTCACCCAGAGCACAGTCAATGTCGAAGTCTCCTATTCTTACTTCGATTTTCTCCTTTTCTTTGAAGATCTCTAACAAATTGGCATCTTTATGTTCATTCAGGGTTTCTTTTATTTTTAGTAACATAATCTCTGATTCTTTCTGGGGTTCTTCTGTAATCTTAGTCTCTTGATCTCCTTCAGGGTTTTCTTGCTCCATATTCATCTTTTCAATTCTAGCAATCATTCTAGGGAAATCCAATACTTCATGGTCCATAGCCTTACAACAGAGGCAACTAGGTTTTCTCCTAGGGCATTCCTTAGAAAGATGTCTTGGTCTTATGCAACTATAACAAAGAGTTAATCCTCTCTTTCTCTTCAATGATCGCCAACTTTTCTTGTACTGCACACTAGGATCATAATAGCTAGCTTGCAAAAATTTCTTTCTAGGATCCTGCATCCACTCGTTAGTCCAAACATTCTTTCTATGCATAGGTATAACATATCTTTCATTATTCTTATCAGATCTATTCATATCAAACATTCTTTCATCTAACAATGCCCTAGTTTTCAAGCTAGGACAAAATCTATCAAGCATACCTAAATTCATGTTTCTAAAACAAAAATTTCCACTTATTGAGCACAAAGCTTCCAGATCTAAAACCTTTCACTATTCTTACCTTTATCGGAGCACAAAGCTTACAGATCTTACCTCTTTTCTTCAGATCTGGCTTCTTTTATTCAACACAAAGCTTCATAGGTCGAGTAGAGTACTGCGCATCAGAGTGACAGATCTACGCATAGAGTTTCCACAAGTTCAGGATGAATCTTTGCACAAAGCTTCTTCTTCCTTAGTTCCCAACAATCACAGTTTCAGGTCCCGACAATGGAACCATTTGTTGGCATAGGGGTAGACCCAGGGTTCAACGCTACAACAACGCACCGACAAAACCCTAACTACCGACCCTTTCGGCAACACCTGCGAAGCAGATGAAGTCTCACTTGAGGTAGAGGCAGGGGTGATTGTAGGACTCAGGTGTCTGCAACCTTAGCTGGGATCCAGATCTGTGATTACACACTTAACAAATCACTTAGCATCAATAGTTCACCTAGAATTAACCCTTATCTCACTCCGCAGATAACACAGAGCATTGTAATATATACTTAGATCTAATATGATTCAACACTTAGCATCATACAACAGACCGGATCTGGTAGACCAAGCACTTAACAACTTCATACACATCAAATCTATCACCTATACACATCTAATAATCACAAAGCATAAGTAAATCTATCTAAACATGTCATAGCACTTAGAAAGAGAGGGAAAACACATGTAAGTAACAACACAAAGCATGACACACAGATTTATGTGGTTCACCCCCACCCTAGGGCTACGTCCACCAAATCTTCTTCTCTATTATTGCTGACCAATCGGTTACAAGCACAGAGCCTCAAAACCTACTCCGTGTAGGACAGGAGATCTGCGCAACTCGCTAGATCCTCCTTCCCCGAGTATCTCTAAGCATAAAACCTTCTTACAATCCATGCACTCAACACTTACAATACTTGCACTCAGCTCTGCAAATGCATCACACAGGTCAACTCTTAGCACTAAGACACTTCTCAAGTGTCCTAAAAAAGGTCCCTTCTTACATAGCCTAGAATTCTACTTATACATTACAAAAAGGGGCCTAAACATGGGTAAACCCATGGGCTGACATCCTGGTCCCATTACATTATCCCCAAAAACCCACAAAGGACCCAAAAAGGGGGTCTAGCTTCCACGATCTCCACTTCGCCTTGTGCTCCATCTTTGACAGGCTGTCGAAGTCCCAAAAATGGTCAAATATGACCAAGTGTTCCTCAAAACTTTGTCAAGGGCCAACAGATGGGATTAGTTGGTTGTTGTGGATAAATATCAAATATCAACAAACTTTTGTGACTTTTTTTGTTTAGTTTATTCTTGATTGGCATTTGAATCTCATTAGAAATGAAACTCCTGTTGATCGGCCTAGTCTTGATTGGAATTTGAATCTCATTAGGAAATGTTATATCTAGGTCCTAATGAATGGAAAATTAAAAAATATAGAACATATATGGTATCGACAAATAGGAACAAGACTATGTGTAGTCACCTTCCATGCTCTAAGCTACGAGCTAGATATATGTCCTTTACCTTAGCTTATATATGAAGAGAATTCATGCCTCTGCAACATGTATAAGCATGCATACGACACACTCATAACCACAACTTATCAATCATTATCCAAAGAAGCAACCTAATTGGTATAAATTAGTATGATAAGTTCAAATGATTAAAATTGTAATATATCCACTTAACCTTGCATTGGGAATTGTAATTCTTTATTTTTTTTCATTGAGAATTGTAATTGTGAAATACAAGTTCGGCTTTAGAGAACATGACTCCTCCATTATAAATTGTAATTATGAAACCCTTAATGATAAAAATTGACAAATCAACAAATCATTCAAAAATCACAAAACATGAGAGTGAGTTGTATAAAAGTGAATAATTGCATCATTGCATTAAATATATTTGAATTCACTCATAACCAAATCTTATCATTCGTAATCCAAAAAAGGAGTCTACTTCATATAAATTAGTATGCTAAGTTAAAATAACAAAATTTGTAACCTGACCACTTAACCTTGCATTGAGAATACTATTTGTTTTTTTTATATATTGCATGAGGAATTGTAATTATGAAATATATACATGTTAAGCCCTAAATAGTGGCACATTACCCCTTAATTGGGGAATATTACACTAGTATTGTTATTTTATTTATGTCGGCTTGGGTCCATTAGTTGTAATTGTACCTCCTAGTCTCCTATATATACCAAGGGGACACACACATGCATAGCATAATAGAATTCAACATATAAAAAGACATACTATACACAACATAAAATCATATAATAAGAACACTTATATTTTTATAAAATGACCAACTGGATGGAGAGCTCATACATTCCACCCAACCATAAACACTAATGTTTTATCTCTCTCAATAGCAAGCCACCCCTAAGATGGGGATATGACTCCATTAGGGAAAAGGCTACCTACTAGGTCTCACAAAAACATAAATGGTGTCTAATCCAAGGTATAAAACGCATACACTAATTCCAACTAGCAATAACTCATTTTCCTTAGCCTGCACAACCCAAGGAAGTGTACCCCCTTCTCTACACCACAATCCCTCAAGTTGTCCCACTTCCCTTCCAGGGCTCAAAAACAAGTTGTTCTAGAACAATTAGAGCTATGGATCTAGGAACTCCAACTATAATAATGGAGTCTCCAGGCACCCTCCAAGCCTCACACATTAGGCAATCCTACCCACCCAATTCCCCCTCCGGGGATCTAGCCTTCCCCAAGGCAACCAAAGGAGAATTGGAAACATAATCTCACATAGGATTCACAAGGTTCACAAGAAACATGGTTATAGTGGCTTCCCTAAGCTCACACCCAACATACCCAAACCAAAATAGAAAAGTAGAAAGATCAGAATGATTCGAATGACTGAATTTCTCACTAAGCCTAAACTTTATATATGCATGCTTCCTTTGTTACAAGTGGAAATCAAAGAATCACTCTCCCACCACTCGGGAACTCATCCCATCACTTAGGAACTTAGGATAAAATCATGACATAAGAATTAGGCTTATGATTTAGTATTAATTTAATATATTTGGCTTAGCCCCTTTCCTTAATCCCTTAACCCCCTTTCCATCTTGTGGAATCCTAGCCCCCCACACTCTTTTATCTGACTTGGTCTACATCTGTGATGTAATTTATTGATATATATGAGTGTGATTACAATGCATAATGTTAGGCTCACTGGACTTTTATCATACAAGCTCTCCAACCTAATATCACGCATGTACTCTAGCCCAAAACATACATAAAAATGCACTCCAACCCAAAAAATCATATTGGTTCACCATCCTATATAAAAAATATGTACATATACATTTACAAAAGGGGTCAAACTAGGGGTATCAAATTCCCCTCCCTTATTTTTTCATTGTCCTAAGTGCATTATATACTCGGATACCAATATGAGGGGGTATATACTTGGATACCAATATGGGGGGCTATATACTTGGATACCGATATGGGGTTACAATAAGATATGTTATTTCCAAGCTCTGACCCCCCTTATTCCCCTCTCATTCATCTCTCGTGGATTCATATCCCCCCGTCATTTTAGTCCCTCTCATATCACAATCATCGATGCATTTTTATTAATAAATTTAATGTACAATATTTACATTACTTGGCCCTCGACCATACTATTGAACTCATGGCCTAATTCACATATTTACATTACATTACATATATGGGGATCAAAATCGGGGTGTCACATTCTCCTCCCCATTATTTTTTCACTGTCCTCAGTGCACATCACCTTATAGGTGTACACATATATACAACTCTTACATCAAAGTTTTAAACCCAATGTGGGTATTCCTTCCACATTGCATCCTTGAGCTCCATTGGACCTTTACTTATCCCGTGCCTTTTTTCCCAAGCATTGTGTCCTTCTTGTTGACAATATACTCTTCAGTTGTAGGTGGTATTGCATCCTTTCTTCCTTTGAAATACTCCATCCTTGATGTTCTTATTTCCAAATACTCAATTCATGTCTTCATTTTTCAATTATTCCTATAACAACCATCAAGACAAAATACTTGTTATGGCTATTATCATGCAGCAATTATTTTATTAAAAAAAATCTCAACTCCACAATATAAGCATGTATTTAAAAATAAATTTGCAATCATAATTCAATACTTATCTTCATGGCTATTTCTCTACTTTACAAGGCTACCATGGGAAAACATTTTCTCATTGTTCTTTTCGACGTGCCCCTTTTTATAAAGTAAATGACGCAGTCAACAAGAGGGTGCATGAGATGCATGCTATAACCATAAGTATGTATAGGTATGGTATAAAAGACAAAATTTTGGGAATTGCAAATTTAGATCAACATTATTTGCATGTAAATGAATCATTATAGCAACATAAATTGCATAAAAAAATTAAGGATTGTGAGTTGAAAGAGGATGGAGTCCTCATGTACATGGGAAAGGTATATGTGCCTAAATCTCAAGAGCTGACAAACTTAGTGCTAAAATAAATGCACAATGTTCCATATGCTAGACACCTTGGATATGAAAAGACAATTGCAACTATAAGAGGCCAATACTTTTGGATAGGCATGTAGAAATATGTGGTTGATTGTATATCCAGATGTTTAGAGTGTCAATAGGTAAAGGTTGAGCATAGACATCCAATAATTTTGGCCAGGTATGAAGAAATATGTGGTTGATTATATAGCAAGATGTTTAAAGTATAAAAAAGTAAAGGCTGAGCATAGACATCTAATTGGATTGCTACAACCATTTCCCATTCTTGAGTGGAAATGGGAAGTTGTTTCAATAGATTTCATTACCAAGCTGCCCAGAACAATGAAACAACATGATTCCATCGTGGCAGTGGTGGATAAATTAACAAAGGCTACCCATTTTATTCTTGTGAAGCCAAATCACAAGGAAGCCACCATGGCTAAGATCTACAGGTGGGAAGACCATCTTCATCTAGTTGAATTTTCTTATAATAATGAGTATCATGCATCTTTCAAGATGAGCCCATTTGAAGCCTTGTATGGAAGGTGGCGTAACACACTTGTGACTTGGGATAACCCAACTGATAGAGCCATCATTGGGATAGGATAGGATAGGTAGAAAATTTATGCAGACAAAGGCATAACACATAGAGAATCTAAAGTGGGTGAGCATGTCTTCTTGAAAGTGAAACATAAAAGGAGTTCACTAAAATTGGGAAGCTACCCAAAACTGACAACAAGATATTGTGGACCATTTGAAATCCTAGATAGGATTGGTCCTGTTGCATACATGCTTGCATTGTCCGCATCCATGTGCATTCATAATGTGTTTCATGTGTCTTTGGTTAAAAATATGTGCTTGATCCTAACCACATAATTTATTGGACTGTGATCTAGGTGGAGCACAAGGGTGACTTCCAGGTCTAGCTGGTGTGCATATTAGATAGGAAGGTCAAATTTCTTAGGAACTAAGCCATTGTCTTAGCAAAGTTCCAGTGGACCTACTATGGTCCTGAAGATGCTATGTCGAAGCATGAGGATGTCGTGCGATAGCAGAACCCACATATTTTTGAAGTTGTTTGAGGATTTCAATTGTACATTTGTATATAATGCATCGAGAAAAGTGAAAAAGTAAGGGGGAGGGGAAAGTGATATCTCCAATTTGATCCCGATTGTAAATGTGTATGTACATATGTTTTATAGGTTGGTGAGCCAATATGTTTTTTGGGGTTGGAGTGTTGGGTATGTGTTATATTCTTTGCACGAGTAGTAGTGTCTGAGCGCCCGCGCCGGGCGCGCAGGGGGGTTAGAGGGGGGGTGCAGGGGGGCGGAGCCCCCCGTGCGAGGGTTCGGGGGCAGCGCCCTTGAAATTTTCTTTTCGGGCCGACATATTTTCGCCCGGCCGAGCTGACATATTTTCACCGGGCCGACATATTTCCGGGACCACATGATATTAGGTGGTTTTTCGGCACATGGTTTTTTGCCGATGGTTTTCTATTTTCGGTTAAGGAATTAGGGTTTTGGACTAATCCAGGTCATTGGGTTAGGGTTTTGGATGCCACTGGCTCCTATATGTATATTGTATTGTAAACAATGTAACTACAATGTATCAATATAATATATCTTGGTTTTCCCAGTTTTACAGGTTTCTAGGTGAAAAATCTACGTGTAATGTTTGTGGTACCATTGTATCTTTTATGTTCTTTTGAATATGGTTTGCGATGAATGTTGGCTGGGTTAAGTCACATTTGGTATGAGGAGCTTTATTAGCCGAGGGGGCATGCTTTATGCGTCAAGTGTTTGGCTCGGGACTGTTATAAGCCTTTTTATAGTGGGAGATCTTCGGTATTGTTTTTTTTGGTGAAAAGAAATGGCAAGCAATTGAAGATGGAGATCGAGAAGTTTAATGGGAACAACCTTGGTATGGAAGCTCAAGATGGAGAGAAAATATCTTTGGTAGGCGAGAGATCGGTGGATGCATGAGGGTATATCCAGTCACGACACCGAGGAAGTGAGATGGTGGAAAAGAGCAGTCAAGAGGCAAAGAGCACAATTATTTGTGTCTCTACAGTTAGGTATTAGGTGTGGAAGGGAAGCTACAACCAAAGATTTATGGGAGAAAATTTGGGGAAGTTGTATCAGTCTAAGTCCACAGTAAATAAACTATTCACGAGAAAGAAGATGTATAGCGAGGGATGAGAGATGGAGACTTGGCGACAGAGCATTTGAACGCCTTCAATACTGTTGTAAGTCAGTTGGTATCTATTGATATTAAAATTTCAGATGAAGATAAATGTATCGGTTTGTTTTGTTCTTTACCAGAATCATGGGATAATGCAGTTTGTGGCCATAGGTAACAATAACTTCTTTGAAGTTGAAGAAGTGGTCTCATCCTTGTTGTCAGGAGATGAGATGAGGCGAAGCGTGCAAGAGGACGTTCTCAGGAATAAAATAAATCTAATTTCTCAAGTGGGAGATCACAAGTATAAGGGTGAATCTAAATCTTCTGGAAATTTTGGAAGGGTATGTTGGAGGTGTGGAAAGAAGGGCACTACAAGAAGGTGTAGATCAAAGTTGAGAGAAGGGGATCAGAAGAATCTTCTTCTGAAGAAAAGACCTCCAAGGAAGAAGGAGGGATGTGTACTTGGCCTCTTCAAGCACACATCACGGATCATGAAGACATGGTTGATTATTTCGGTGCATCCTTTCATATGACTCCCCGCGGTGGTTCCGCGAATATGAAAAGTATGATGGAGGTAATGTTTTCTTAGGTAATGATTCTCAACTTGAACCTTCATTTTCCTATGATTCTGGTTGAGACTCATAGATGGAAGAGTTATAACTACTTGGTGTTCTACACATCCAGTATGGCCAAAAAATTTGATTTACGTAAGCAAAATGGAAGAATCTTTGGGGTAAAACAGTACGAAAGGGAACCCTAACGGGATGGTTGAGAACAATGGTGTTTTTGAAGGGAGTTGGTTTTGGAACTCTTTATAAGCTACTAGGAAGCAATATTAGTGATAGGTGTAATAGCTCCATTGTTCCGATATTGAAGTTGAAGAAGAAAGAACTCCTACAGGTCTGGAGAAAGGTTATGTTATTGGCATCAAATACTTGGGGCATATCCCGGAGAGAAAGGGTCTTCAACTACTACAGTAGGGTATGGTTGAAGGTATGTATAATTTCTCCACAGTTTTTGATTTGTGAACATTTTCTATATGGGAAGAGGAATAGGGCAAGATTCCCCTCCAGTGCAGCAGTGAAGATTTTATAGCTAGTTCAAAGTGATGTTTTGGACTATTATTAGGTCCCATCATTGGGAAAATCTAGCTACTATGTCTCATTTATAGATGACTTCGAGGAAAACTTGGATATATTTCCTCAGAAAGAAATCTATAACTTGATTTAAAAGAGTTTAAGGCTCTTGTTGAGAATCAACAGAGAAACAAATTAAGGTGTTGAGGGCAGATAATGATGGAGAGTTATGTGGGAATGAATTTGAAGAATTCTATAGAAAGCGTGGTATAACAAAGGGAAAAGACTACTCCATATACACCTGTTGGAATGGAGTTGGAAAGGAGGATGAACGGGACATTGATGGAAAAAGAAAGGTGCATGCTAGTGGTGTCAGGTAAGGGCAAGAATTACGAGGCCAGAGGCGTTAAGGTATTACATGTTATCGGTCCAACCAGTCCACCCTTATCGGCGTTGGGTGACAAGACTCCACAAGAGGTGTAATTTTGGTAGGAGCCTTCTCTCACACATCTTAAAAGGTATTTGGCTGCGATGCATATGTTCATGTGTTCAAGGAAAATAGGAGGTAAAAGGCTGGATAAGAAGGCTGAGAAAAATGTATCTTTATTGGATATAAGGATGATGGTCTCAAAAGGTTATAAGCTTTGGAACCCGAGAAACTAAGAAGGTAGTGTATAGCGAGATGTGTATTTAAATGAAGGATTTTGTTAAACCGGAAGTCCTACCAAGTAGGGAAAAGAACTAGAAGATAGAGTTTGACTTAAAAGATGATGAGGCAGACTCTGAAGAACATGAATCAAAGAAAGAAGATCCTCATACTCTCGATTATTGAGGAGATCGGATCGAAAAAAAAGGCTACCGGAAAGGTATAGTCCCACTTGATTTTTAGTTCAAATTTTCTTTTTCTATTAAGTGATGATCCCTATTTGTCCCGAGGAGGCGGTGGATTCGGAGGATGGAAATCTGTGGAAAAGAGCCGTGGAAGAAGAAATGTCATCTTTGGATAAGAATGGGGCTTGGGATCTAGTGGGTTTCCAGGCAGGAAAGAAATCCCATTGGCAGCAAATGGGCATTTAAAAGAAGTTGAATGAAAGAAGGAAAAGTGGAGAAATACAGCTTCGATTAGTAACAAGGGTTATTCGAGGTTGAGGAATTGATTTGAGGTGAATTTTTTCTCTCCACATTTCAAGTTAACCTCTATAAGACTTACGTTGTTATCACATTTAACATTTGCATTTGATTTGAAGTTGAACAAGATGGATGTGAAGACAACATTCTTGCATGGGGATGTGGAAGAAGAAATCTTTATGAAGAAACCCGAAGGTTATGCTGTGAAAGGAAAGAAGGGCTGGTATGCAAGATGAAAAAGTCCTGTATGGTTTAAAACAATCACCAAGGATGTGGTATCAAAAATTTGATACTTATATCTTCGGACTTAGCTTCTAAGAATCAAAGAGGATCATTATTATTATTCTAAATTAGTGGTGATCATGTGGTTATTTGGTCTTGTATGTGGATGACATGTTAGCGATAGGAAACAACAAGGAGATTATCCGAGATATGAAAACTCAGTTGTCCTCTAAATTAGAGCATGAAGGATCTTGGTGCTTCAAATTTCATTTTGAGCATCGAGAAATTAAAAGAGATTGAAAACTTCTGGTTAAATCAGAGAAAATATGTGAGACAATATTGAAGAGGTTTAAAATGCGAGGAATGTAAACCGATCCAGGTTCTATTCTTGTTGGTGTAAAGTTATATGCATATCGGTGTCCCAACACACATGAAGAAGAGGAGGACATGTCTAGGTGTTCCATATGCGAGAATGCGGTTAGCGGTTTGATGTATGCCATGTTTTGTACTAGACGAGACATTGCACATCGTTAGAGTTTTGGCGGTATATGTAAAACCCGAGGGAAGGAGAGTGGACAACGGTAAAAAGTTTTTGTGGTATTTGTGTGCTTGCTTTGCTAGCTATAGTTGTCTTGCCGAAGGAAGACCCGAGGATTAGACCCAGTGTGGTTGATATACATGGCTTTGTGGATCACGGTTGGGTTGGAGATTTGTATCGTAGGAGATCTACAAGCGGTATGTGTTTAACTTGTTTGGAGGAGCAATAAGTTGGATGAGCAAAATGTTTGTAGTGGCACTTTCAACTACAAAATGCGAATACATAGCAACCACTCATGCAAGTAAGGAAGAAATATGGTTACAAGTATCGTGTTCAAGTATTAGCTTGGTACAACAAGTTGTAAGAACAGATTGTGACAATCAAAGTCCAACTTGTTTGGCTAATGGCAAAGAATCCTACTTATCATTCAAAGACAAAGACATTGATGTTCAATATCATTTGTAAGAGACATGATTGGAAACAAAAGTATCAGCGATGAGGTGGACCTTACTTTGAAGAATGTTATGATTCATTAACAAAATCTGTGAGGCAACGAGAAGTTCTCTTGGTAGAGGGATGGGCATTGTTGCCTGGTTGTTAACTATCATAACCACATGGCTTATTGGTGCCAAAACAACAAGTGGGAGGAGATGTTGGGTATGTGTTATATTCTTTGCCGCAGTGAAGTGATGTCACGGCTATTTCTTGTGGTATACAGGGGGAGTTAAAGGAAGTCGCGGCAGCCCATTTTCCAGGGCATTATTTCGTCCCGGGCGAACCCGATATATTTTATTAGACCCAACATATTCACGGGACCACATGATATTAGGTGGTTTTGGCACATATGATTTTTGCCGATGGTTTCTATTTCAGTTGAGGAATTAGGGTTTTGGACTAATCCAGTCATTGGGTTAGGGTTTTGGATGCAGCCAGCTCTATATATATATTATTGTAAACAATGTAACACAATGTATCAATATAATATATCTTGGTTTTCCCAGTTTGGGTTTCAATTGAAAATCTACGTGTAATGTTTGTATTGCCATTGTATCTTTTGTTCGTGTAATGTTTGTATTTGCCATTGTATCTTTTTTGTTCTTTTCTGAATATCAGTTTGCAGTAGATATTGTACAAGGTTAGAATTTACATGGAGTGCCAATTTATGTATGTTTTGGGCTAGATCACCTATGTGATATTAGGTTGGAGAGCCTGTATGCTAAAAGGTTGATGATCCTAGCATTCTACATTGTAATCACACTCATATACATTAATAAAATACATCACGGTTGCAAACCAAGTCAGATAAAGAGTACGGGGGGATAGGAATCCACAAGAGGGAAAGGGAGATAAGGGATTAAGGAGAGGGGCTAAGTAAAGGGGGTTAAGGGCTTAAGGAAAGGGTCTAATCCAAATATATTAAATTAATCCTAAGACTAAGTCTCATGTCATGATTTTATCCTAATTTCCTAAGTCATAGGAGAGTGGTTGTTTGATTTCCACTTGTCAAAAGGAAAGAATGCATATATAAAGTTTGGGTTTAGTGAGAAATTCATTAATTCCAATCATTTTGATCATTGTACTTTGTTATTTTGTTCTAGGTATGTTGGGTGTGAGCTTAGAGAAGCCACTATAACCTTGTTTCCTATGAAACTTGTGAATCCTAGGTGGGATTTTGTTTCCAATTCTCCTTTGGTTGCCTTGGGGAAGGTTGGATCCCTAGAGGGGGAATTGGGTGGGCAATATTTCGTAGTGTGTGAGGCCTAGAGGGTGTCTAGAGACTCTATTATTGTAGTTAGATTTTTTGTAGGGAAGTGGGATAGCTCGAGGGATTGTAGTGCAGAGAAGGGGGTACACTTCCTTGGGTTGTGTAGTGTAAGGGGAATGAGATACTATTGGTTGGAATTGATGTAGGAGTTTGGTACCTTGGCCTAGACACCATTTGTGTTGCTGTGAGACCTAGTTGGTTTAAGTATCATTTACCATGGTGGATTCATAACCTTGGCTCGAGGGTGACTTTCCATTGAGAGAGCTAGAATAATAGTGTCTATGACTGGGTAGAATGTATGAGTTTTGTAGCTAGTTGGTGATTTTATAAAAAGATAAGTGTTCTTATTGTATGCTTTTATGTTGTGTATAAAATGTCTTTTTATATGCTGACTTATAATATGTTGTGCATGTGTATATATCTATATATTATTATGTGTTATGCATAATTTATGCATGAGAATGCATATTATTTGGACTACATAAGGTTATTATATGCATGGAATATTTTTACAATTGGTATTTGAGCCATGTTGGGCATAATTGTTCATGGTATCAGAGTATTTATGAGGGAGGTTAATTTAAAATACAACATATAGAGAGGTTGAATTACAATGACATATTTCCAGAAGTGAGTTTAGGGTGTATTACAGATTGGTATCAAAGCACACACACACACACACACACACACACACACACACTCCTTTAGTTTTAATAAAGAAATTTTGAAACATTAATACATATTGCACAAAATAAATCCCAACTCAAAATACATGTCGGTCATCTAAATAATAATAATATAATAGACATAAGAAACTATATATGACAAAATTAAATTTTTTAAATAACTTGAATGAAGAAGAACTGAGAAATTGAGAAACAAATTGAAATCATCGAACAAAGAAGTGAATTGAAAATCAAACTAAAATCTTTAAACAACTTGAGTGAGTAGTGGATTGAGAAGCTAACATAGGGGTTCTTCAATTAATTTAGGTATGTTTTTTAATAGATTTAATATAAAAATTAATTACAAAATGAGAAAGTTTACATTTTTCTAACTCAATGCATGGTAGTCCATTTCACGAGATTCCCATATCTTGGGTGTCACTAGTATATGTATGTATAGTTTCTTTCAACAATACATGCAATTTCTACTGCCATACACATTGTATAACCGAGATAAATAATTTCCATTTCCATCGTTTAGCATTTGGTAATTCATATTGATGTTGATCACCAATATGATAATCATCATCATTAAAAACCTTTCACAAACAATGTGATGAAACCTTCATGAACTAGGATGAGCAACATCCTAGAGAATTCACATTATTGACAACTGGCATGTTGGAGGAGAGATGGGTTTAGTAGGGATGGGATCAATTTGTTCCCATGGATGAATGATATGATCATCACATATAGAAACTGATGTGGATCCCTAACTATCCATGATAAACATTGAAGCTAGCAATGAAGAAACTAGAGTTGATTACATGGCCACAATTTTATCACTTTGTTTACATGGAGGATGTTTGGAGAGAAGATATATGGTATCATGTTTTCTTATTACCTTGACATTGGGTGAAGTGGAATTTTCATTAGACACAGGAATGGACAATCCTTCCTTAAATATGAAACCTTACAGGACTCTATCAATGTTTCCTACTCTAACACTCATAAAAAATCCAACATCAAATGAACCATTCATTACAACACGAACCATCTAGCCTACAAAACGATCCTCAAAAGAAATTGAAGACATTTTATAATATATTCCACTGAGTATTTCCCTTTTTCAAAATTTAATCGATTAGGTGAAACAACAACAATTTTTCTTGGGGTTAAAGAATTTTTTTTACAAGGTCACCCTAGCTTTTTTGGGGGACATGTAAGATTTATAGAGCTAGTATGGCCTGCTTCATTTTCTTCATTCATTTTAATCACCCATGTTACAAACATCTAAAATTATTGATTCCATGTTATAGAATTGAAAGAAAAAATGAACCAAGTGTCTTCATTAGGATTGTTACTGACCTTTGAAAGTATTTAAGAAATGTACTTTTGAATTAAAAATAGTATATGTTCATATTAATCTCCATTCTCTGGTTTAACAAGAGTCTAGAAGTATCAACTCTCAACATAATTTTGTGAATTTTGATGTTTAATTCAATATTGATTGGCATGTGAATCTCATTAGGAATCCAACTTTTGTCATTCAGTTCAATCTTGATTGGAATTTGAATCTAATTAGGAAATGGTGTATGTAGGTCCCAAAGAATGGTGAATTCAACAATATAGAGCACATGTTCCATGCTCCAAGCTATGAGGTGGTGTAATGTACTTAACCCCAAAACTTCAGAGAAATCACATAAAGTGTAGTGAAAAACCAAAGAAAAAAAGAGAAAATAGATAAACCCTAAGAAATATCTCTTGATAATAAAAAATGGAGAGCTATGTTCACTTTCCTCTTCAAAGGGGAAACCTCCCATGGTAAATCTCAAAATAAAATAATAATTATTGACAAAACATTGCATAACCTCCTACTCAATATATAACTATCAAAAGAGAATATTAACTACCTATGAGACCATTTATAATTAGGGCCTACTAACTAATTTGGGAATTATTAATAAAGAGGACCATTTTTACAATGAATGACTATTAACTAAATATTCATTGGGCCTTATTCAAGGAAGGTGGTCTCATACTGATCCAGATTATTTTCGGCACGAAATGAGAGTGGAGATATAATAAAGAAATGTGAAAAGATATCTTAGATATCCAATAATATAACAAAAATATATCATATATGAAACCATAAACACATAGATACAATAATACCCAAATTCTATTAATGAGTGAAATGTACAAAACTATAGAAATATATAGTGAAAGACTCACTAGAATGGTGGCAATGTATCTATGAGAAGAGATGTCACAACTACTCACATTCATAAGAAGATGGATTAAAATGAGGCTATAAAGGCCTTTTTAACATAAAGAAAATCCAAAACCCTAACCCTGGAATATGAAAAGCCAATGGTTTTGTGGACCCAGTTTTGGGTTGTTTGGTGTATCAACTTGCCGGGGGCGTAACTTTGGCATACGATCTTCATTTGGGGTGCACTATAGCTTGTTGGAAAGGCATAATTGAGGAGGTTAATTTTGGGGGCTCAATTAGAGACTTTGTCTATTATTGAGGTGCTTGATCCCAAAAAAACTTTATTTAGGCCCTCAAAATGGCCCTAGAAGTTTAGGAACTGAAAAAATGTTAAAAATAGTAAGTTGCCAAAAAGTTGTTTTGAGCCAATTGGAATAGGTGGGTGGCCCCTGATATCCACCTGGATCAATACTCCCTCCTTAGGAAGAAATGGTATCCATTATTTTGAGTGCTTGGGGGAGAGGGAAAAGTGTCTGTTGAATCTGCATCTTAATGAATTGCTTGCCTTGCTAGAGAAGATGCACTGCTTAACTTGTTGAAGGTTGTCACAAACTTGTGGCTGAAAGGGTTGGAAATTTTTAACCAGTATGGATACATGAGATGACTATGTGCATAAGCAATCCTTGTGCTTTGCTTCAATCTTGTCGACATGCTTATGCTGGACAGAAGGTGCTTGGACTGAGGCTACAATGGTTGCGGTGTTCTTCTGTTCATATTTTGAACAAACTGTGAAGAAGCTGAATTTTTTTGTATGAGATACTACCTTGCAACACTATTTAGGTGGGACAGTAGTTGGAACTACCTCTGGTATCTTGTATATATGACCCCCTACAGTAAAACTGACACTATGGGGTCGAGACTCATAAATAGCATGATGCTTCGACATATATGGTTGACCCAATGATTGTTTTGAGTGACATTCATCGGTGTTGTGCCAGGGGATTTTGTGGAAATTGCACCATTTTCTAGTGTCCTTCTTCATATTTCCATTACCCTTCTTTTCTTGTGGCTTGGATTGGTTTTCTGAAGGTTGGTTGTTAGGGTCATCTTTACCATACTTTGGTTGTTGCAGATTTGCAGACCCAAACTCCTGCTTGTTCTGGTGCTTAAAATTATGCTTGATTTTAATAGAATATCGATAAGCAACACCCAATGATGATATGTCCAAAAAATCCATTTCAGTTTGGATGTATCTGTGTAGATCCCCGTGATATTTTAGAACCAAATTTCACTCGGAGTCTTTAATACCCAGTTTGGTGCGCAAGGTATGGAAGGTATTGGTGAAATCTAGCATTGCTTGGACCCTCTCTTGACGTAGTGTGGTCCATATCATGTATTGGTTGTCATAGTTACCAACAAGGTAATATTGTTCCTTGACCACATCCACAAAAAAATACCAAGTGGGATCGACCCCATATATTCCAGACTCCTCTGTGGAAATTTTCTCCCAGTAAGTTTCTCACCAATGTTTGACAAGGGGGAGGTCCTTAAGGAGTGTGAAGGTGATCTTTTCCTTGTAAAAGAAATTGTGAATAGAGAAAAAACCTTCTAGCAGATTTAACCATTTTTCTAGGGCATCTGCATCTATATGTCCTTCAAATACATGAATATCAAAATTGACTTGTACCTTGAAATACAAAGTGCCTATAAAGTGGTCGCTTGATGAATACGCGCCTATTGTTATCATCAATCATTGGAGGATGTGGGAAAAATTCTCCATCATCATCCCTTTGTCGCGTGTGAGCATGCTCAACCAACATATTAATAGAATCATCTTCTCTGTCATTTTTATTTTCTTCTTCCATAAAGGGTTTCTTGGGCATGTGAGAGCGATTTTCCTCAAGAGAGACAAGCTCAAGACCCAAATTTTTATACTCGGACCTCGTCAGGGACATGCACTGGAAAACGATCAAGGGAAACTTGTTGTGATACCATTGATCCAGATTATTTTTGGCATGAAAGAGAGTGGATATATAATAAATAAATGTATAGATATATCTTAGATATCCAATAATATAACATAAATATATTAGATATGCAACAATAAACACACAGATACAGTAATACACAATTTCTATTAATGAGTGAAATGTACAAAACTGTAGAAATACATAGTGAAAGACTCGCTAGAATGGTGGAAACTTATCTCTGAGAAGAGATGTGATGACTACTCACATTTGCAAGAATATGGATTACAATGAGGCTCTAAAGGTCTTTTTAACGTAAAGAAAATCCAAAACCATAACCCCGAAAGATGAAAAGCCAACAATTTTGTGGACTCCGTTTTGGGTTGTTTGGTGTATCAACTTCCCGGGGGCGTAAATTTGGCATAGGATATTTGTTTTGGGTGCACGATCTTAAGCACTCATGGAAGAGCATGCAAGTTCAGACCAAAAACAAGTTTAATGAAGGTGAGGGTAAATTCGAGAATTTAGTTTAATCACAATTGAAAGGATATCATGGTAAGTACATTATGGTGTGGTTTCATCATTAGGTTAGCCTGCATGAAATGTTTATGGGAAATCATAGTAGGAAAATTAGTTAAGAAAATCAATCATAGCAATCTGTAATGCCAACAATTGGGAATTCCACACATGTTGTATCCTTTAGATCCCTAATAAAATGATCTATAAGGACTTGTTTCTCACAAGTTGTGGCTCATTCACTACATTTGTAACTGTAGGAAGCTCCACAAGGCCATTTGGTTCAATATTAACATCCACTCAAATAATATCATTTGTGTGTTGGTCTCATTTTTTAGAACAACCTTCCCTATACCCTAGGTCTTTTCGATCAAGAAGTTCAAGCATCTGAATAATGCAAATAGGGTCTACTTCCTTCTTATATCCCAAATGGGTTCTCTTCACTACATGAATAAAACTATAAGTACTACAATTCCTCTCACAAGTTGAGGAACTTGCTACTTGTGCAAGTAACAATAGAAAATATTTGTAACTCTAGGGAATTCCCACCATGAATTGTCTACAATTCTAATCAATCCATGCCAAAATGCCTATCACACAAGGCCTTAATTTTTCCAAACCTACCTCAGCTATACAAAAATTTGGAATATTGAGTTTGAATGGTAGTTTCTTACTCTCAATATAAACCACAGATCTTCTCTATTACTATCATGAATTTCATTCATGATATTTAGTTGTTCAATATCATACTATGGATTCAAGGAACAAAATTCCATATGAAGAGATGTTCAATTTGTTGTGTCTCCCATGTATACATTGTTCTAATTGTGGATATAGGTTAGGATCTATTTTATCTATGATGACTTTAGTATTCTTACATAAAATCAATGTTTTCATATATCTCACCCTAACATGGGCTATCTATATCCACATAACAGATCATATCACATACTAGCTCAATGAAAACAAATGAAAATTTAACATCATCCCAAAAATATCATCAAGAATGATATGCCTCACCTCAATGGTAGTGTCCAGATTGCCTCCAGGATTACAAATAACAATGTTTGATAAATCCCCTTTCACCTCCCTTGATTCTTGAAGAAGAATATAGTATGAAACAAATCTAGTATCAACGAGTTGAAGAAAACCACATCCACTCCAATTTCTCTCAAGTTGAGGAATTGACTACTTCTGCAAGTAAATGTGTAGAAAATATTTGTATCTCTAGGGCATGCTCACCATGAATTTCCCACCAGTCTATTGGATCCCTACTATAATGCCTATCACATAGGGAATATGGGCAGAGATGCCATGATCCATGGAAACTCTGCCCACATGACCTATGGACATAGTTTGGATCATGGTAGCTCTACTGACAGGGCCTTTTTAGTTGCACCATCATTGGATCTGACTATATCTGACATCACTGGTCACACAATGTGAGAATCCCCCTTGTATAGTTGAGGGTTTTCTCCTACTATTTATGGGCTGAGATAGACCAAAACATTCCTCGCAAGGAGAGAGTATGTCATCTTTGATCTCTTTAGGAGGTGGATAATGATGAACACTTCATTTTCTATTGTCCCATCTATGAAGATATTTGGGGGAGATACCATTATTTGTATAGGTATCTATAGAGACTCTAGGATAATCATTTATTCAATTTTCAAATATATCTCTATACATATTGTGTAAGTATATTTCATCTCATAAGTTTGTAACATTGTTGTAAGTCTTGACATATAATTATAGCTAGAATAACTTACAATTATAACCAACATTGATTGGAATGTGTCGAAGTAGTGTGTAGGAAGAATGTAATTGAATCTAAAATATGTTTAGTCAATGTTGATTTGCTAACTTATATTAGCAATACTCAATGGAAACCAAAGGATAAAAAGGTAAAAAGGGTCGCAAAAGAGTTGTAACCAAAGGATAAAAAGAGAAAAATGGGGTGCCCTCTCTCATTCTGGTCTTGTCAATTTCTAATTTTCATTTGAGAGATATCTTTGTGGCTTTGTGAACTCTTGGGATGAAAACCCTAGGATAATTTTCTGAGATTGGTTTTAATGGTGTGGAAAATCCACCCTAGCTGGTCATTTGGAGAAGATATCATCCAAATTTCTTCCTTGTTCTTCATTGATAACTGAGATGTGTTTAGTGACTACTTTTATGTGTGGTTGAATTCTTGGAGGAGGTGGTTGATTTGTGTCTTGCAAGGGTTGACTTGTTGGAACATGGCCTAATTATTCATTTGTTGGGATATATTCTTCATTGGGAGCTAAGTTTATTGAGTTGTTGGGCGAAATACCCATAGGAGGGTGAGTCCTTGGGGGAACTTCCAAGTGTAGTTTTTGTAGTTGTGTTTCTCTTGAAGGAAGATATGATTTGTGTGAATAAAGAGCACACCATAAAAGATAGAAATCCTAAATTTGCAAAGGGATCGAATTTTATCTGCTGAGAGGCCATTTTATAATAGAAAGTGGGGACATAATTGTATGTTGGGTGCATAAAGAAAAGTTGGGATGAGTTTATTTAGTTAGCATTTATTTTCAGGATGCTAACAACTTATTTCCTTCACATGGATCAAGTTTAGTTGTTGATTCATTGTATATTCAATTCTGGGAGCGATTTCCTCTTCCCATAGACCGATGCTTTACTATATTTCGCATATAGATCAGTTTTTTATTGTACATGAGAAAATTTATATCATCACAGTTATTCATGGTATCCATCTCTCATTTAATCTGAAGGATATACTATAGGAAAGGCATTCCAAGTTCTTAACTTTCATTGTGTGTTAATTGCTAGAATTCTATTGTGTATTGCAAGAATTTGGGAATAATTAAACATGAGGAAGATTTGATTTGTGTGTGGTATTTCATTGGAGTCATATCGGTAATTCATATTGTTGTATATTATTGCATACAATCTATTTTTTTTAATTCCTAAATTACATAACCAAGCAAAAACAACAAAAAAACTTTAGCGAGGAACATTATAGTGGTATAAGAGCCTTAGTCCGACCAACCCAAGGGAATTTAAATTTTCATGAATCAAGAAGAGGGAGAAGGATACATCATCTACAGAAGTAGGAGGCAACAAGCAGTAGAAAATATTTTTCACCAAGAAGAGATAGAAGAGGAGAACCAACTAGAGGTAGAATTGGAGGGAGACTTGGGGGATGAAAATGAGAATAGGTCCTTGCAAATATTAGATGGGTTAGCTATTGGGAAGAAACAATTAACACAACTCTTGAATCATTTTATTACCACTAGCCAAGCCAACCAGAATTGTGGGGGTAAAAATGGTAATGGGGGCACTAATGGTCATAATAGGGGCAATAATGGTGTAGGGGGTGTCTTTGGGAGTAATGGAAACCATGATGAGGTAAGTAAAAATCATATTTCAACACAAGTGGGTACTAGAACCATAGGCAGGTTAGTTCATAGACCTCTTTTTCCTAAGTTCAAAAGGAACCAAGAGGTAGGGAATCAAGGGAAACAAGGTCACGATGAGACCTTTGATGATTATTGGAGGGAGTAGTAGGCTATGGGTGAGGATTTCTAGGCAACCATGTCACTACATGAATATTGCAATATCGAATACAGGAACAGGCTAAGGGAAGTTAATAGGGGTCAGTAGAATGGTGATCTTAGGAGGAAGATTGGGAAGCTCACCATTCCCTCTTTTGATGGTTCAAGCAAATCCAATGCTCAAGCATGTGTTCAAAAGTTGGATACATACTTCCATATTCCATGACAAAGGATGAGATGATTAAATTCACTACCCTGCATTTGGACGGAGAGGCCCATGAGTGGTGGTACCATGGATTGGTCACTTTGGGACATGTATGTTATCATACAAATTTTAGGTTGGAAAAATCCCGACCTAATCCAGAAGATGGAAAGAACTATGGGAGAATCTACCCACTGTCACCTTAGATAAACCCTCCCCTCACTTTAGTGAAGGAGAAATCCTACACAAAGGGGGAATCTTGGGTGACCCTAGGGGGTTTACAATGAGATAGTGAAGAAATGAGAAGAACACCCCTATGGTCAAAGGAAAGAAAGGATTTAAGGATCGGGAAAGAGGTATTGGAAGGTGGGAGATGGTTTCCAAGGTTTTATTCCTACATAATAACGTTAAAACACCAAAACAAGACAATATGTTGCAATATAAGTCTCAAAACCTAAGGGGAATCAACAAGATAAGCTTGTTGTCTCAGAACTGGAGCATATATCATATTTATATAATCAATAATAAATTTATAATAGATTCACAATTAAACATGAAAATCATCAACAAATTATTAGACAATGGAGCACTAAACATGTAAGCAATTATCCAACACCCAAGCACAACTTTGATGGAAATTTAGGGTTGTAAACAGATGTTTCCAGAAGTTTATAACAATAGCCTTATTTCTGTAGAAAAGGTCTGCTACAACAGAAAATTTCAATCCCAAAAATCCACAAGAAAACCATCTAGATGATGGACAATGAACAACTGAACAAAAGTACAAGTTTACAAGCAATTTTGGCGGTTGGCAAGTGAGTAATGAGTGAAAGAAAGATGTTTTCTGCAGCCCTAATGGATGTAGCATTAGATTTATAATAACAGCAAGAATACTTTGGCTAAATGAGATTCCCTAGTGGCTCAAGTAGGCATATAAATCATACAATTGATTGCACTTTGAACCAATTCAATATCTCATTAAATCACATTTTCCAATGCAATTTTCAGATTAGTGCCTTTAATCTATTGGGTAAATGGAGTCTTGGATGTGATAGTTAGGCCCACAATATCCCTAGGGGTGTAATCCCTTTTAATCCCTAGGGCATGTAAACCAAACTAATGTAAATATAGGAGGGTGTACACCAAACTAAGGTAAATCAACACTTAGCATCCAAAAATTGTATAAGAAAGAGAGAAATAGGTTTTTCCCAAAGAGGGAGAAAATTTCAGCCAAGTATCTTTTCCAAGATGGGACAATCCTATCTCAAATGAAATGAGTTTGATATTTATTTATACCAAACATATAAAATAAAGTTTGTCCACTTAACAAGGGTAAACCACAAAATAAGGGAGACATTTCCCTTTATTTTTCCCCTTTACAAGATAATATTATTTTAACTTTAAGAATGCACATAAGAAACCCTAGAAACATGATGTCACACCCTAAAGGGTGACGTTTTGGTACTTTGGAGAAGTCATTGGGGTTTTAGGAGAAATTTCTAGGCCTCCAAAGGCCATGTGTCCTCAAGCTAAGTGTCTCCTCCATAATGCAAGGGGTCCTCCCATCCTAAAGTGCTAAGTATCCATCAATCATCATCATAACCACCAAACCCTATCCCCCAACAAGACAGAATCCCAAAAAGTGCAATGACTTAGCCTCCAAAGAAAAATTGTTGGGCTAATAGTGGCTAGGTGAGATCCTCTAGGGTTCCCTCTCAAGCCTCCAAAGTCTACATCCATCATTCGAAGCATTTTCCAAGGCATCCAACTCATGCCCCAAGGAATCCCAAGATAAGATTGTTTTTCCAAAACTGTACACCAAATAGGGTCGTACAAAGACAATGAGTGCACCCTCCAAAGGTCTCAAGTCAAAAATATCATAGAAAGTAAAAGAACATCTAATGCATGATCCACATAAACATGTGCATCAAAACTAACTCTTCAAATTAAACAAGTGCTCAAAGACCCTATGCAATTGACCAAGTTTGGGTATTGGAGGGGTGTCATAAAAACCCTATTGGGTGATCCAAAACCTTCAAGTAGGGGATTCTTCCAAAGGTAATCCATTCAAGGTCATGTAGTGGATATGAGGTGGATGTGGATTAGACTTCATAGGTTTATGGGTTTCATGACATACAAGGGATTGTATTGTCTTATCTATGAGTTCCTTTGTAGAGGTTATGTTGCACCTTTGTTTTCAATGCATCCTTTTTACAAGCCCATTTATTTCCATTAATTAGTTAAGGTCCAAACATTTGGGTGCTCCTAGTAGATAACGCTAAGCTTGAAAAGGAAACACCACAATGCCACTTGAAGCTAGAGGTACACATAATGCCATATGGGTAACACAAAGCTTATAACACACTTGTGTAAGTCTTTCAACAAACAATAAATTTATTTATGTGAATTATTCTTGCAGGTCTTCAATTCAAGGGAAACAATTCATCATTCTCAAGACCTGTTTAGGCGAGCATCTGGAAGGTTATGATTTTGGCTTTTAACTTTTTCCAGCTACAATCCCTCTGGGCTTTCAACCCCTTCTTCCAATGAAATGAGGTGCATGCCCTTCTTGGGTCTATAAGGCCAGAAAACCTAGAATAGGGTGATGTGGTAGGGGAACAAGAGATGGAAAGTGGTAAGTATGGCCAGGAATGGTATGATTACCCCTCAAGAGACCCCCAGTCACACTCTTTCCCCAAAATTTTTCCACTTACTAGGAAATCAATGAATCTCACCAAGGTGAAACAAGATCAGATGAATAATGTCTAAGAAACCATTCTATAATCAAAAGAAAATTCAATACAACATATTCAAATGCCTCAAATATTAGAGTGATACTTACCATAATACCTTACTTGTACCTCATGGACCAAGACTCGATATCTTTTAGAAGCAAGTTGGTGTGGTGAATGCCATGGAGATGGATCCAGAAGCATGGTGGTGAGGTGGGTCTCTAACTGTGCAAGTGGACATCACCGATCAATTTGTCTCTCAGTACTCCATATATGCAACGTGAGGTCCTCGAGACATAATCTCCTTATTCATCCCTAAAAGTTGGGGATAACAATGCCAACATCACCTCTTACCTAGAATTCACATATAAGTTGATGGAGAGGTTTGATAGAAAGGTTCTAGAGATACACTTCAGGGAGTTGGCACAACTCAAATAGGTTGGGACACCAGATGCATACATCACCGAGTTTCATAGGTTGGCGGTCATAGTGACAGACATATCAGAGTAGAGGTTGGTGATGTTTACAAATGGTTTATCTGAGCCACTACATGATTGGGTGAATTACTTAAAACCAAATACATTGCAAGATTCCATCATCCGGACACAGGACATGGAGGATGTGGTTCCCAAGACAAAAACTTGCTCCAAGCCATTCATTCCTAAAAAAACAAAGATAAGAAGCCCTTTCATAAAGAAGGAACAAGAAAGGAGAAGATGGATGAGGAAAATCATAATGAGTTGAGGAGAAAGAAGCTTTGCTTCAAATGCAAAGACCCTTGGGAGCTTGGGCACATGTGTATGGGTAAGGGCAAGGGAAATTACATAGAGGTCCTCTCAGAGAGTGATGATGAGGAGGAAGCATAGAAGGAAAAATATTGTGAGTAGGAAAAATCAGATGAGGAGAAACCATAGGAGGAATCCAAGAGTGGATCTATTGGGCCACTCTATTGAGTGTCCCCAGATTTCACACCTTCGAGATCAGGGGTGTTGTACAGGTTCAACGAGTCATTATATTGATTGATGGTGGGGCAATTCACAATTTTATTGACTTAGCCTTGGTGGCTAAGAGAGGGATTCATACGATGTATTTTGAGGGATTTGATGTGGCAATAGTTGGTGGGCGTGTCATACCTTGCACAAAGAAGATCTTGTAGCCATGTTTGACATTGGACAACTACACAGTGACTGATGATTTCTATGTAGTTGAGTTACAGGATACCAATGTCATATTGGGGGTTTAGTGGCTTGTGTCCATAGGGAGGCATATGGTCGACTACAAGGCTATGGAGTTGGATTTTTAAGGTAGAAGATGGTAGGAAAGTGGTCTTGAGAAGCATGTTGAGTGATTCTCCTAGGATCGTCTCAACAAAAAGGATGGAAGGAATATTTAGACATGGTGATGTCACTTATGTAGTAGAGTGTCTGGTCACTACTAAGAAGCCTTCTAGAAAAACCATCAACATCATGTGGACATCCATACACTGCTGAGTAGACATGATTGGGTATTTGGGAAAATAACTCCAGGGAGACCACCCGACAGGGTATTCGACCACACTATTGAGTTGGTGGAGGGAGCCAAACTAATAATCACCACTCCCTACAGGTACACTAAGAAATTCAAGGATGAGATCAAAAAGGCCATCAAGGAGTTGTTGGAGATGGGGAATATTAGGTCAAGTACAAGTCCATTCACTTCTTCAGTAGTGTTGGTGAATAAGAAGGATTGTACGATGTGGATGTGCATCTATTACAGGGCATTGAATAAGAAGACAATTAAAAACAGGTACCCAATTTCTATAAAAGATGAGATAATGGATGTGTTGCATGGGGAAATATATTTTTTGAAGATTGATCTTCGATCAGGGTACCACTAGATCAGAGTGAGAGAGAATGACATCCCAAAAACTTATTTCTGATGCCATTATGGGAACTATGATTTCTTGGTCATGTCATTTGGGCTGACTAATGCACCAACTAATTTTCAGTCATGCATGAATCACATCTTCAAAAAGAAGCTGAGGAAATTTATCTTGGTATTCTTTTATGAATTCCTAATTTATAGCAAGACATGGGAGGACCACATGAGGCACTTGAATGAGATATTGGGTATCATGGAGGACCAGTCTATATATGCTAAAGAGTCAAAGTGTGAATTTGTCATGAAAAATATTCTGTAATTGGGACATGTGGTCAGTGCACAAGGAGAAGATACATGCTATATTGGATTGGCTACCACCCAAAAATATCACACATCTGTGTGGATTCTTTGGGATTTGAAGTTATTACAAATAGTTTTTGAAATGGTTTTCACAGTTGGCCACACCACTCACAGACCTCAGAAAGAAAGGAGAATTCATATGGACTGAAGAGGCTCAGAAGACATTTGACTGCATGAAGGAAATAATGAGCACCTGCTGATTTTTAGCACTTCCTGAATTCACTCAGCCCTTTGTGCTTGAGTGAGATGCATTGGGTGAAGGGATAGGAGAAGTTCTGATCCAACAGAGGCATCTGATAGAATATGAGAGAATAAATCTCATAGAGTCGAAAAGACTCTATTCCATTTATGAAAAGGAAATGATTTCCATCATGCATGCTTCGACGAAGTTTAGACAATACTTTGTAGGTGGAAAATTTGTGTTAAAAATAGACCATAACAACTTGAGGAATTTTTGGGGGTGGAAAGACTTGAATGAAAGGTATCGTAAATGGGTTATCAAATTGCAGGGCTATGATTTTGACATTGAGTATGTAAAAGGGAAAAATAATGCAGTTGTAGATGCTCTCTCCATAAAACTAGAGGTGTTTTCACTTTCATAGGTTTCGTCATATTGGAAATCTCGGCTCTTGGTGGAATACTCCAAGAACAAATTTTATTTTGAGGTTGTTACACATCAAAATTACTCAACTGGATAAGTGTCGCATATTCCTCTCAATTGTCGTAACTGTCGCAACTTCCTTACAACTTTCGCAAGTGTCGCAAGTTGGCTACAAGTGTCGCAAATGTTGTTGAATCGTGTTGCCATAATGACGACACTAAGGAGGCACTTAAAACATCTTATGTACTTGGTTTGAGGAAGGAGAACTGGTTCACTGGAGTCAAACAACTATTAACACCTGAAAAGGGCTTTCAATCAAGAGTTTTGAGGGTGAACGCTCCCCTGAAACAACCTTAGGAGCGCTGGCGCTCCCCTATAAGGCCTCAGGGAGCGTTATAACGCTTCCTCACCCCTCTGAAGGAGCACTGCCCACTTTTGAAGTGCTAGCGCTCCCCTTAAGCTTCTCTGGGAGCGTTTTAGTGCTCTGATGCCCCTTTTGAAGGAGCGCTCCCTAATTTGGGTCAGTTGTTAGCCCGGTGAGGAGAATAAGGAAAGGATCTTTTGAGATTAGGAGGCAGTTGCACTCGAATTCTTGGTTTCATCAAGAGATCCTTGATCTAAGGAGGAGGTTCCCAACTTGTTCTAAACATAACTCAAGAGGTTAAGCTCCTCTCAACCTATATAAGCAAGCTATATGATGGTGGAAAAGGGGAAGAATTGCTAGCATGAAACCTATGATCTCATAGGAAACACACAGTCAGCCAAAGGAGAAGTGATCAGTGAAGCTGCCATCAACCAGGTTGTGGATCTTTCGTCAAGTCCCCTTCGTCTAACCCTTGCTCGAAAGATCCNTCATAGGAAACACACAGTCAGCCAAAGGAGAAGTGATCAGTGAAGCTGCCATCAACCAGGTTGTGGATCTTTCGAGCAAGGGTTAGACGAAGGGGACTTGACGAAGCTGTCGCATTCGCATCTACGATTGTGAGTACTGCTGTCGTTATTCTCATTAATATGACATGCTTGGCCTGTTTCTTTCTAGTTTGTGTCTGATGTTACATGAACCTATCATTAATTGATAAATCTGTTTTCAAGCTAATATCAATAGAGTAGGAAGTGGTAGTATCTTGTTTGTCTACAGAACTTAGCGAGGAGCAAAGGATTGGAACGCAACTCAGAGCGTGCAGGGACAAACATCGGTTAAGAGGTACTTCTGTTATCCTTCCTTCTCATGTATTAGTTTAGATAGATTTGAAAGGAAGTCATTGTCCACGTT
>SNQJ01S0073212.1:41519-53750 GCA_010110895.2 Picea sitchensis | reverse complement strand
GACATCATATCAAAGGTGTATTTCAGCAAGGTCTTATAAGTCTTTGTCACGTCAGAGTCATCTTGGCAAGCTCTTTGAGAGAAGTACATTCATGGTTGATATTTGTAAGAGATCTTACATTATTAATGCAATAAAGGAATATTCTTTGCTGGGGGTTTTCTCCCTGTACAAGGTTTCCCCAGGGTATATGTGTTGTTGATATGCATGTTTACTTATATACATAATTATAGCTATTCAATTATGATTTGAAATTGTTGAAGTGTATTAAGCTGGAATCAAAATATTGAAGAAAATAAAAGAATCAATCCGCATAAGAAATCAAGCTCATAATATAACAAAGAGGAAGGAAGGGAGCATATGAGTATGAGAGTTTAAACTAGTTGTTAGCATAACGCTAGGACCGAGCTAATAGTCCAATTGAATTTTGTTGAGAAGTGTTTATATATCAATTTCTATTGATATTGGTATAATATCTATTTCAAGGAGAATCAAGAGGATGTAGACCCTCCTAGCCACCTCTTTCCTAAAAAACAAGAGATGAAGGATGTAAATTGTCCTAGCCACCTTCTGTCTAATAAACAAGAAATGAACGATATTACTTGGTTCACAGTTTCCTTAGTACACGATTTCATGGTCAGCTCCTCATGTTAACCTCAGATCCACCCACTTCTTCCTTCTCTCGACATTGATACTCATCATTCTGAGTCTGATTTTATTTTCATGATCTATATGCAGATTTCATGTTCTATTAAAAATTAATAATAATGGAAAATGTTGTCTAAGACATTTTATAAATGTTTAGATCAGTTTAATAAATTTCATATTTTAATAAGTTTCATATTTGATTGAAAAATGATATGGTAAATACAGTTATCAAATATAAATGATTAAATTTGTATTTTGAAAAATATATATTTAGAATTTAAAAAAAATAAAAATTTAACAATATATTATTATTTATTTAAATTTTTTATTTTATTAAGTTTATGTACATGTAAGTAGGTTTGTTTTACCAACAAATTCAATCTAGTCTTTGTATTGTGAGCTTTGAGGGATGCTTCAACTAAAAAAATGTTATTTATTTAATCCTAGTCATTTTTTAATTCATTCCATGTAATTGTAGATTTACCAAAACCTAGGATTGAGTTTTGAGGATATTCTTTTTTTTATCTGTTTTGTTTCAAAGTTACTGTATCAACTAAATAGTAATTGAATATTAATTTTTATTAATTATATTGATTGAATACTTAAAGTATTATATTTATTTACTTTTCAAATTATAAAAAATAGGAACAAAATGAGTTAGACAATTTTTATTCTTATAATATGCTAATACAACATATCAAAAGTAGAGAACATTTAAATTTATAACATTAATCACGAGAACAAATGTGAAAGACCATTTAAAAAGGAAATAGGTAAATCTAATTCAATGAAAAAGGTTCGAAGACTAATATAAAGGATATCTTTGGGAAGCGAGACAATTACCTACCAAATAAACTTATTTTAGTGACGATGACTAGTTTAGGTAAGTGGAGTAACCACATGATTTTTTAGGCAAACACAATCTAAAAGTAAAGACACTTTTTAGAGCACATATCATTACTTGGTTAAGCACAATATTTATTGATTTAGACCTAATGATTAGTACAAAAGATAATGCACAATTATGATACTTATTGATCAATGCTATAATCTAATTGTCATCATTACTTTAGAAAATATACCATACTCTCAACCTTATATCATTGGATGATTAAGTCAAGGTAAGGAAATTTAAGTCACTAGGCATTGCAAATTTTGATTTCCTATCTAATTGTTATAGAATGGAGTCCTTTGTGATATAATACCATTGGATTTGTATGATGTACTATAGAAAAATAARWCATGTGGGAGTGCYATGGTATTTATGAGTTATGTCTGAAGAGTGTCATCCTAGACATGAATGGGTAGCATTACAAAGCACGTTAGGACATTTCAAAGAAAAATGTTCAATGGATATCTACTAAAAAGTGTTGGAAGATAATCAACCATTCTTAGAGGCTCAATTCCTTTAATGATCAAATCGTAATATAAGCATAGGAATTTGTCAAAAATAAAAATCTCTCCATTCACACAACTAATGAAATAAAGCATAGAAACTCATTTCTATAATAATATTATGAGATATTTAAGGGCATTACTACCATGCTTTTACATATCTAGGTTTAACATTACATTGACCCCACCTTAGGTGTGCCATTTCTCAATGGTCTAATCTATCATAGATCATTACTAGAGAATAAAAAGATCAATAAATCGATTCAAAAATCTTGGACAATGGATATATCATGACAAATGCAATGTCTTGTGGTAGCTCTAATATTATCATTTCAAAGAGATATGTTTCTTGATGCATGTGTATTGACTACAAAGTTCTAAACAAAATTACAATGAAGAATGTGCATCCACTACTTGCATAGATATTTTTTTTATAATTTAAGAGGAACTAATTACTTTACCAAGCTTCAAATGAAGTCATTACTACCAAATTCATATGGATGCTTAAGATTTTTAAAACAAACCTTTTGATCCAAAGAGGGATTGTGTGAGTGGTTAGTTAATGATGTTGTTTGAGCAAAATAATGCATTAATGGCAATCATGATGTTTATGTGATCATAATATTTACATATCATTTTTTTATAGTTTATTTCGACAACGTTATTTTTTACAACAAGATTTGGCCAATCCAACTAAATCATAATAAGCAAGCTTTTCACACTTTGTGCAACATAATCCGCACACTAATTTAGCAAAACGTTCCTTTGCATTAGTGGAGATTTTTTTTTTAACTATTATGTTGATATAATATGAGTTCATGTTGATTACATAAAATAGAGGTCATGAAGAACTAGCTTATTCTTTCATGCATCATAGAGCTTCACTACATTTTAGGATGACATATTTAAAACATTTACACTAGGATTTTCTTCGATCTTATAAAGTGCGAGGAAAACTCCTCATCATTTCAAAGATGGTACCCAAGGTAAACCCTAGAATCTTCAGTACACAAGGATGGTCAACAACAAGGATCAAAACCATTACAACAATCTACTCATATGAGTTCAACATGCCACTCAGAGTACTTCAACCTAGGTGGGGAGGATAATAATTATTCCTCCCAACCATCCAAGCCAAACCCAATTGACCCAATTGATAACACTAGGATTTTATTTTTTCACATAACTCCTCAATTGAAAAATGTAAAGAAAAAATATGATTCATATGAATAAAAGTGCAACAATGTCATTTCGAGAAATTGAAAAATGAAATTTGTTCCAACTAAGTTCTTACTCTATCTAATCTACATCAAACCTTCTAAATATAAATGGGTACATTGGAGTAAGCCATGGAAACCATTCTAACTCAATTTAGTCATTCGATGATCACCAACAAAGAAAAAGTAAAAGTATTTTATATATGATTGTGAAGTTTATGTCATTGTTTGGCTAGTGCTTTATGTCATTGTTTAACTAGTGCTTCATGTCATTGTTTAGCTATTTATTTTCAGTTTTAACTTTGATATACAATTTTTACAATAATAACAAGTCTTGGTTATAATCTATGTAGGGTTCGTTAATACCCTTGGATTACAAATGATTCCAAATGGACTTTATTTCTAGGTACCGCTTCCCTAGTACTATCTCAAGGGTTTAACAACATTACTATGGTTAAAAACCTCACCGTGGGTTGAGTGGTGAAGAGGAAGATAATGTGTCGTTTAAAGAGGTTAGATGGCACCGCATACCTCTCTGAGATTCGAGTTGCTTGATTAACTTCTACTAAGATACATAACCAACATACATGATGCAAAATCATTCTTATTTCATATTTTGAATAGGCTATTATGTGAAATCGTTTTCATTTTTGTTCCTTAACAAAATATATATATAATCATTTTCAATTGTGACCAGTATATATTTTGGATTCTTCATTTTTGTTGAGTATTGTATAATGCTTATATTAGTTTCATTATTTCTCCTCGAATCCAATCAACTATGTTGATGGCTTCATAGGGCTTCTCTTGAAACGATAGACCCACTAATGGAAAAAAAAAATCTTGGAACATTTCTCATATTTTAAATATTTTGCTACACTATTATTAAAACCCTAAACATTTATCATCTCCAAGGTGTAGTACATTCGGTGACGGAGTGTGTTGTTAAGCCGCTTCGTGTTGTTAAAGTCACCGATTCGAAACCTACAGGGACAAAAAATCCAACCATATTACGGGTTGGTGTGGTTCAGACCGGGTGCGATCCCCAAGTGATTTTGATGGCTTAGATGCCCCTAAGTCACGATTTCTCAAGCCACAGGTTAATCCCATAGCCAACAGGTTCAGCCCAATTAACAAACAAAAAAAAAAAACTAAACATTTATCACGATTTATTGAATCCTCTGCAATAGAAAATATTACCTAAGCTCATCCTACCCTCTATTAAATTGTATATACATTAATACTTACCATTTTTTATATCAGGTGATGGGTCGAGGGTTTCTTTGAAAGGAAGCTATTATTCCATTATTGTTTTCTTATGCAAAGACTACCTAGTCATTGGCTCGAGGGTTTAAACATTTACCTTGTAAAATATGTCTCTACTTATATTCCAATGAATGTGTTTTATATAGAAAATAATTTAACTATTTTCGACGTCTTATCTCTTGGTTTAATAAATAAAATGTTTATAAATTGGAATCCCTATACTTGGAAGCATGGTTTATTTCAGTTTATGGTTGGAAACATATTTTTCTTATTGTAATACATTACTATATATATTCAAGTTACATCCACTCTATAAATGTATTCAACATTGTTGAATAAGATAAATTCTAAAAAGAAAAGAAAAGAAAAACCATTACATATAAAGTGGATTATTTACATTTATTTTCTGCAAAAACAATATTCTTTTACATTAGCAGAAATCTATAAACTATAATGTGAATGTTTTTCTTCCTGATTGCAATATTGTAAATGGTAGTTTTATTTTCAAGTAAATGGCATATTACTAACATATAGATAGTTTCATGCTGCAATCAATTTAATAAAAAGAACATAGAAATATGTATATTAGACCTGCTCCAATAATTTGGAAAAAAAATGAGTAGAGAACTAGTTACTCCCCAGCATAGACACGGAAAACTAATACTACTTGTTCTTGTCACTCCCGAGCATAAATCATTAGTCCATAGCCACTGAAAACTATATAACCTTTTCCATAAATGTTAGAGTTTGATTCTTTCTCAGAACCATCAAACTCAATTTCCTCAAAAGTACTCAACATCGTCATGTTTCCTCTATACTTGTATAAAATAGATTGCCTAGGTGTTTTTCAAGTTAGCCTCGTCCCTAACCCTAGGGAATCTTCTTGGCCTAACTTTTTACTAGCTTGTTCCCTCACATCCCACACATTTGGGAGTAGGGTTCCCCTTGTCCCATGGAAAATAATTACTTTGGTCAATTTGTTTATTGTTAATCAAATCAAATAAAATAAAAATAAAATTTACAAAAACTACTCATCATCATTAATGTATAGGATGATATAATTTCACATAAGTCTTTTCCAATACTTTCATAACATAAACCATAAAAAATGAAAACGTTTAAATGTTTATAAAGTGAGGGATATTATACTAGAACATAGTATGGGTATGTTTTAGGTGAAGAGTCTAGTCCATATGAAGCACCCTTGTTGTTTCCAAGCATCCACGTGAGAAATGTTATGGTGTTGCACGCCCTAAAGAGGTACACTATTGAAAGATTCAGCTAGGCACACTGTGGGGACGTGACAATACCCATAACTGAGAAATTAGTTCTTATGGTTATATGATCTTATCTTTAACAATGAATGCGAATAATTATGTTTCGATAGAGATAAATGCTTTTCCTAGTGTGTTGCCATTTGTTGAGTCCAAATCCCCTTAATTTTTATTTGAAATAAATAGGGTCACCATTTAAACCTTGAAAAATATCCTTATTTGACTATCAGATCCTACTCTAGCTTGAGGTTTTTACTTGGTTGAATAGCTTACTATCCTTTAGTTTTTATTGCTTTGTGATCGATCATTTTTGTTATCTATTTTTGAGAACATAATATCTTTTATTGTGATTGATTTGTTTTTGGTAATCTATTTTCTTAATTCATTTATACATGATTTGATAATACTTTTACTATAACATTATTTTTAATCTCATTATAATTTCTTTTATCGTATGAGAAGACCTTTTTTTCCAAAACAAAATATGAAATTCTTTATTTTCCATATTTAAGTTACATTTTTTTTTATTTTTAATAATTGATAATGATCTATTAAAAAAAAAATACATCTAATTTTTTACTACTACTCAAATAAAAGAGCATTAATTACTAAAACAGAAACGGGAAAAGAACAAATACTTAATTCCTAGTAATTGAATTTCTAATAAAAATGCCTAAAGACACTTTTAGGATATTTGTAATAAAAGTACCCAACCTACACATGTGTTTTAAATAAAATTAATAAGGAACAATCATGATTTCTCTTGGAACAATAATTAATAAGGAACAATCATGATTTCATTTCTGACATTTGCAAACCATGATGAGAATAAAAAATGAATTTTGAACATAAGAGTATCATACTCATTCTCTTCATGGTAAATTTATTATGTTTAATGAATTTAAATATGCACTAAACTCTCTTCATGGTAAATTTATTATGTTTAATGAATTTAAATATGCACTAATGTATATTGGGTGTTTGATGAACGTCTTGTTCATGTGTGACAACCAGATGCAAGGCAAAATTCCACGAGACGACATATTAGAGTGACACGAGAGACCATAGATATCAAAACAAAAGAGAGGGATCGTGATATTTTAGAAGAATATCGCTATGTTTGATAGCATGATATCTTAGATCAGGCGCCACAAGTTTACAGTTCGCAGGGTCGTCAAATCATAGAGAATCATGCCCAAAATTTAGATTTATTGAGAATCCGAAATCAAGCCCTAATTCTTTACGAATTCAGACACCATCAAATCATCAACCTGCACACATGACGTTAAATGTATCATGATCAGCTTAAACAAGCTAAACAGGTTGAACACCAATAAAACTGTCACACAATTAGTAAGAAATTCCATCAGATTGCAAATATTGTAAATGTATCACTGGGGATAGTTACAATATTGTAGATGACATAAAGCATAAGGAATCTCGTGAACACATGAAATATCCACTATAATATGTTCATATGTTTGCAATTTTCTAAGGATCTACTCTCTTTGTGATTTTTTTCAAGTTTCCAAGATAATTTAGGCGCTTTAGACATGACACAATGAGATTTCAAATGATTTTTTTCCTTCAATGTACATGTTTTTTTCAATTCATTCTGTGTTGCTTTAATTCAATGTTTATATAGACAACTCAGAGTTATTCTTGCACAAGTGGATATTACCACTATATACAACTATCTGAGGGTTCTTTTTTCAGGGCCTAGGTTTAGGTTGAGGAAGAGTCTTCAACCCCATGGAAATAAGGGGTATGGGTCCCTCTTTCTTATAGAGATAGTGTTTCTAGCACCACTTTCAAAACATCTCATGAAAACTGAATCTCATGAATTCCTTTATTATATATACTATTTTGTATGGTTCAATGGTATGGGTACCTAGCTTGCTCAACTAGGATTGGGCCTGCATTGAGAGAGTTTAGATCCTCTTTCTTCACCACGTTATCAAATGAAAGATGATAGTTCCATATCCCATCTTTCAAGGAAAGTTTGCAGCACACCCCTTCTGAATTGACATTGTCTTTAGTTTATTAGGGTTTTCGTATCATATCTAGAGATTTATTGGTTCAGTGACCAAAAGGGACTGATATCCATATTTTTCTACTACTTTTCGAAGGTCATTACCCAGTTCCCGGTTCAAGAGAGCACGATGTTGGTTTCCATATGTTTCTTGCTTCCTTCAACCAACGATTATATCAATGGATCACCTTCCCCCCTTCGAGGGTTATTTATATGCTACTAACCACCTCCTTCCCGATAAGGAAAAGATAAACAATATTATTAGGCATGACAATTATATGTAGTATACCCAAATCCTTTCGATTCCCCCCTTAAAGGGATTGAGATCGACGATGGCCTTTTATGTAGAGAATTCCCTATAGCTTAGGGATAACTTCATACTGCAATCCCCTTACACGCTTCGACATTGGGTACCTAGGTTGAGGATCCCCTTAGGCCAACTTAGAGTTGGCTCCCATCAACTTCGGGTGGACATTGAGAACCCGATCCCAAGGGAAGATAGATTATTCCATATCCACCATGAACTGTTTTGTTTGTTTTATGAATTTAATTGTTACATATATTCTCTTGTACATATATTATTTCTTGATTGAATTTTCACCAGGGTATAGCCTATTTTCATAGAGGAGGAGATGAAAAAGAAAATTTGTACATAGAAGTTATACGAAGGTGGAGGCACATTGTTTTGTTTCACACATTTTTTCTTTCAATTTTGTGAGCAAAAGATTAATTGGTTTTCATTGATTTGTGATATCTAGAAAGGAGAGTATGTGCATATCATCTCAAGGGCCATAGATTTCCATGCCATAAGATGCTATATTCCATTTATATATGCCTACTTTTAATGAATATATATTTGTGGATGAAATGACAATTCACATGAACATATTTCTTATAAAATGTGTAATGTTTATCTCATGTGACTAGAGATTGAGTGTGCCCCTCCACGAACTTTAATGTCATAGAATTTATTTATGTGTTTTTAGTTTTATAGGAAAAGATAGGGAATTCAATTTTAGTTAGTACATTGAGCTCGGTATAGAACAATTTATTGCATACTACCAATATGTAATTGGTTCAATATTGCGATGTATAGTGGTAAGTGCTTCACTAAGGTTCCATTATTGATGGTCTAAAACAAATGTCACAGTAACAAAATATATAGTTCCATTATGAATATTTATACACCCTTCCAAGAGTAAAATGGATGTCACTTTCACAAAATTTTATGTTTAAATTGGGTCAAGATGTAGTTCCTATAGGCACATTTCTTGATAATTTTTAACAAAAACAAAAAAAAAATGTACTCTTGTTGGTAAAATTATGAAAAGTATTTATTTTATCTTTTATATCAGCTCCAAACAAAGTCATAAAGAATCACTACCTAACCCTAGCCCCTTAAGAAAAAATAACAATCTGTTTTGGGCCTCATAAATTGTGTTTTTTAGTTGGGATAGGAGAAAATATGAATGTGTGATTGTCACAATTGAATAAATGAATAAAACAAAATGAAAATTTCAATCCCTACAGTTTGTCTTTGTCTTTTGTGTGAGTAGTGGTACATATATTCTATTGGGTATGCCACTGCTTTCCTAGTGGATTTTTGTCAACGTAATCAATAAATAAAATACAGATTTGTATGGATTTTCCACACCGAAGATGAGATTGTCATCCAAATGCAATAAAATGGGTTGGAATAAAATGCACAATTGTATTTGGTTTTGTCCAACATATATTATGATTGTTTATCAACTTCAAAACTTCAACTCTTAAATTTCTATAAGATAAGAGTTGAAAACTTTGACTCAATGTGAAAGTAGATTTCACAAAATATTTTCATTACGAATTTTGTTTAAATTTTAGATTTCACCACATTACAAATTTCACAACATGTTTTCATTATGAATTGATTGAAATTTAAACCTCAATCAAATTTCATCTATACACTAACAACACATTCCACACAACAAACAATAACCACAATTAGTTAGAAAACATATAGTTATAAACAACAAACAACCACAATCATTCTTAAAAAAAAGGTTATAACAAAGTGAAACCTAAAATTTCTAATTTGTCCTCGACAATACAAATGTAAAGTATGCAGAATATATAATTATAAAAAAAACAATAAATAGATAGACATTGTATCTAAAACTTGTTGAAAGGCATTTGTATTTTACTTCTTATGAAATGAACAATGGTTAAAATTTACGAGCAGCTTGATGCAATGCATAAGCATGCAAAATGAATCTATGCAATATTGAGAAGTACATAGGCTTTGTTATCCCCTCTTTTTAGGGATAACTAGGAGATCATATCTTGAGGCCCATAGGTCCTAGACATGGAGTACCAAGAGAAGGATTGACCTGAGCATGGCCCTGGAGGGCCCATCCTTTTCTTCTTCCATCAGCTTTGTCTTGTTAGCAACAACAACATCCATCACCATCGGCTTGGTCCTATATCAGAGAAGGTTCTTGCTCCATGAGGTAACTAGTCCAGGTATCATGGTATGTGTCACTTTTCATCATTAAAACCTTTAAATATATCCATATGATTCCTTTTGTCTCTAACAACTTCTTTGATATTACATTTTCCCACTTGACCATGCTTGGGGGAATTGACAGGGTGCCCTAGCAAGCCTATGCCCATAGGTTTTGGTTTTCCACTAGGGGAATTTCTAAAAATACATCGTCCACTCCTATCATAACACCACTGTTTCATCTTATCTCCCGCTCATTTATCCCACTCCCCTTGTCTGGGCATTGGGTTGACCTATTTACAGGATGGCACCTTATCTCGTGGGAAGAAGGGGATAAAGGCACACAAGGTAAAAGCAGCTGGTAAAAGACAAAAACCTAGAAATAAAACCTCGAGATGCTTCACCCAGGGATCCTCGAGAAGACAGTAAAAAGCCTCTCAGCAAGAAACAAGAGGGACCTGGAATATAACAAAACAAGACCTACTCAGAGGATAAGGGGTCTCATCACGAGCCAACCTATTAGGTCCATGGGTACCTAACAGTATGGCATTGCCACCATCTCGTTACCACGCTAGGTCAGTGACCTTTGGTTGCATGGACAAGGGAAAGGGGGTCTCATCACGAGCCAACCTTCACATCTCTATGAAGGTACTTGTGGGTAACGATGTCATCTCTAGTCACCATTCCAAGGCAGTGTCCCCTGGTTAGTTCTCAAAAAAAAAAAAAAGGTAAATAAAAGAATAAAACAAGAATAAAAAGAATAAAGGAAAGAATGGGCTTGGAAAAAATGCATCCATGACAGGTACAACTCGCCTTCTACAAAGGCACCCACAGGTAACACTTATGCGTCCTTGGCCCTCACTGCACCCACATCTTTGGACATACCTAGCCACATCACCTCACTTACATGGCTTGCATGAGATCTTCCTGGAAACTTTCCTTTTCTTGTGGACACTAGCCCAATAGGATGCCTTGTCCTTTTCTCCAATCTTGTATAGCATGTTTTTGTAATGTCTTTGAGCTATTGAATGATATATTAGGGGTTTTATGCATATGTTTAATAATATTGATGATGAGATGTGATTGACATTGCTATGATCCCTGACTCATGAGCCCATGGAGGGTGTAGCTTTTGATGTGCAAGACCATTCCTGATGGATAGGTACTATTTGGACTGATACACATGGGGAGATGACCAGTTCGGACCTCCATGGGGCTGAAGAGCCCACCAGTTGGATGTTGAGACCCCTTCAGGGGGTAAATACAAGATGGATATGGATTAGGGCCTTTACACCGGAGAAGAAGAGGATGTTCCATCAGGGGCACTTTGGCTGAGCTGGACCTAGGGGGATTGACCCACTTGTAGTGGAACGTTGGCTCAGATGACCCATGACATCACCAAGAGGCTTATGACATCATCATGAGCCTATAGCAGATGGACAAGGTGGTTGGCACATGTGGCAGTTTGGAAGAGCCCAAGGAGGGATAACATTTTTCTTTTGGATGCTGCACTGGCCCTAGAAAGGGCTAACGTCTCCATCAGAGGGGCTTGACATATCACCTTTTTCTTGATTGGGGTTTTACTTAGAATTTAATGTAAAAACAATATTATTTTGGTATTATGGCCTTGTCGGCCTTTTTATGACCCAAAATGTAAATTAGGTCATTGATACACTATATATTGAGGGTTTTCAATCTCATTTTTATCATAATTGACTCACTCATTAGTGAGGTCTGATTTTTGTGCCCTATTTGGGTTTTTGGCTGAACTAAGTGATGCACACTTGTTGAAGGAAGATATTTTTGGCATTTATGGTATTTCTCTTGAAGGAAGGTGTTACAACAAGGGTTTGCATGGTTATTTCTTCATGAATTGTAAGTGTTTCTTCTACAAAACTTCTTATTGAATGGTTGTAGTTT
>SNQJ01S0073211.1:37750-58081 GCA_010110895.2 Picea sitchensis | reverse complement strand
TTGGAATGTCAATTGAGCCCTAGTTTCCTCCCCAAGGGTGTAATATTCCCCTTTACAGATCATACTCTCTCTAGCAAAGTAAAACAAATCCATATCTATGTATAGAATGCCCCTCTATGGCTCTGCATGCATGTGCTAATTCCCACTGGCTGGCAAGAATCTAAGCTCTGATACCACTATAATGATCCCAAACCATTATGCAAGGATCATCACAGTTTTGGTGTCTTTTTGAAAACTTTTACTCGTTGTGGTATTTCGTCATACAGTTTGTTGATCTAGTTGATTACTTATGTTTACTTGTTGAATGACATCTTGATTTCGGCCTTAGGATTTACTGATGTGTTTATCTGTGTGTATACAACAAATAACAAGAAGAGATGACCATGGAACATACCTCAACCATATGCAATATGATAGACAAGACAAAACATCTCAAATCTTCTTTATTCATAAAATAGAGTAACCTGCTACAATGAAGATGTTGATCTGGAATGCTCAACAAATGGCCAAGAAAATAAATAGAGCTTCTACAAAATTCTCTCGACAATACAAAATAAGCCTCCAAAGGCTGGATAACAGATGAAGACCAATTCCACGTGCCAAACCCCTCAAGCTGGAAGATGCCACACCCCGCTGCAATGCTGAAGCTCCTCAATAATTCGGCCCTTGTGCCAAATATGCCCAATCACCCCAAGAAAGATGTCAACTGATAGATCGTGCAACTGTAAGGACAACGTAGGTGTCCAAATCTCCAAATCCTCTCTCAAACCCTACAGATCTGAACTCCTCCACTGACTAGTGCGCTCCACTGGATGACTGAAACCCTACATAATTCGGCCTTGCTGAAGGAGGCCTCCAACTGCTCTGAAACTCTCCATAAATATAGATCGGTACACTGCAAGTCACTAGGTGAAGTCTCAGGGTCAGATCTGAAGTGTAACTCCTCCAAACTGACTAGATCTGAATCTAAGAAATGCCCTCCTTCTCTTCAATTCGTCCCACTGCTCTAAGAAATAATCTGAACCGTGAAACTCTCTCAGAAAGTACTAGGAATGGTGGTGAAGACTCTGCAAGAAGAACCCAAGTGATGGAATCTCCAAAAACCCTACCAATCTCCTACAACATATCTCTATCCAAGGATGGTGCACCCCTCTTGCTGGAAACCCTCAATTCATGCGCCCTCTCTCTACCTGCACATGAAACTGATGTAGAATCCCCCTGCAACTGAGTAGATATAGACCTAGAATGGTGTGGGAGAGTATTGCATCTCCGAGACCAAGCTTGGTACAAGCTAGGTGGAATCTTTCACCACTGAATCCTCCTTTAGGGTTCGTTATGTCAAAACCCTCAAAACCCCCAATGCTGGGCTTACTAGCTAAAGCCAGATATCAGAAGATAAACATACATGAATGAATGAGAAGAGGCCCTTGCCTTTCCTTTATACTTTTGGCTAACCTTGTACCTCCCAAGTGACTTTCATTTTATTAATATTTTAATTAATTAATTAAATCACTTTAATTAATTAATTAACCTTTTTACCTCTGAAAAGCTCCTTATCTCTCCTTATCGCTTCCCTGGCCACTGAAAGTCACTTCTAACCATCCCATCCTGTAGTGTTTCTCCTCCCAATTCCAATGAGCTATTACATTGAGAGGTTCCTCCTATTAATGTGCCCAAAATGACCTCTTTAGTGATTTCAATTAACTTATAGCTCAAAATTGTCAAAATCATGGTAATCGTCGGAATGCAATGAAACCAAAGCCAACCTGTGCAGAATGGCTCATAATGATGGAATATGATCATCAATGCAAGTTGGACCCCGCACTGCCTCTCAAATAACCGTACTCGCTATAACATCCATCTAGCTACTCTGGTCATCATAAATCTCTGCACTGTGATGATGTCCCAAAGTGGGGACATTACATATTTCGGCGTAGAATATTGTGGTATATGTTTAAAGTGCTGAAGGTTAATAAATATTTCTCATAAATTAAAATATAATTTAACTGCATTTTTTAATGGGTCTGTGTGACAGCTCAATTTCACAAGCTCATATCTTGAGATCCGTACGACGGATTTAGGAAAAAATTATATAGTTGGAAAGATGAGACGATGAAGAGAACGTAAAAATTGGCTTACGTGGTTAAAAATTTGGTTTTCACTTCAATAAAATTAAATTACAGTCGTCCTATTTTAATGGTAAATTATTTAAATTGTGAAAATAAAAGTTTAATTAAAAACTTTTTTTTAAATGGGAAAGAAACAATTGAGACAGTTCCTTTAATCGTCGATAAAGAAAATAAAATGAAAGAAACAGGCAAATGGAAAATGAGGATATGCCATCATAGTAAGTTTATGTTGATCACATCTTTCTTTTGTTTATCAAGTCCTTCATCCAATTATTCCACCTCTTTCACTAGAAAGGTTTAAGCAAAGACTGATAACTCCTTTTGTTTCTTCTTACTAGGTCTTGTAGTTCTTATACCACCCACCATATTCCTTATAAAATATTAACTATTGTATTTATTTTCTTTATGGTCCACGGGATCCCCAATCCTAGTCTTTCAGGCAAAAGAATTTACAATTTCAAAGAATATGTAACAAACTATATATTTTTTAGAAATTTCAAGAGAGTTATCTTGGGAAAAATCTCGACTGTCCTTTGTAGCCCTCTTTTCAGAATATAAAGTATTCGAGGTTGATATTTCATTATATTTACTTAAGCTTCCCATGTGCCCACTATGTTAAGGTTCTCTTGTGCATGCAGATCATCTTATTTTTATTTTTTATGTGATCAAAAATATTTATCTTAAACTATGATGGATGTGAGGAAATTTTGCTTATTTTATTTAAATGTGTGAAGTGTGTGATTCTTGGTCCTTTCTCATGAACTTTCTTTAAAAGGAAAAAAAAGAAAAAACATTTTTCTTTCTTGTTATCTTTTTTGAAATCTTTATATTTGTTTTATTACCACGACGGACTTCTACAAAGTCCCATATTCTAAATATCTAGAGTCCCAAGAAAATATTAAAGTAAAGAGGAGTACCACTTCTATAAAAACACAGGGGGATTTACATCCTTGTGAGGTTGTCTTTTCAGTCCTAACAGATTCAAGCATCAACACAAAGCTATGAGAATGATGAGACAACAATAATGGAACTCGGTTCCATTATCACGTGCATCTTTGCAATCGATAAAAAATTGTTTCATGAGGTACTACGCCCAACTAAACATTACTCCATTCGTGCACTACCCAGATACTGTGATGACTCCTACTGGAGCCTCCTATTTCCTACACTTCCTTACAATATTGCAAGCTATGATCTTGCTGGTGTTGGATTACTGAGAGGGGGGGGTGAATCAGTAATAACGTAATTATAATCCTTTTTCTTCAAATGTTATATCAATGTATAATTATTATCCAATAATGGCTTGATAATAAATAAACAATCACACATACCACAGGTACAACGGTGTTTTCACATGGAAACCCAAATGGGGAAAACCACGAGTCATTTTTCTTATATATGTCTTGAAGAATTACATTCATTGGAAGCACCAGCTTCCTTTGTTTTCGAACTGCAAATGGAAGGAGGCTCCAAAACACTAGTTTTCAGGATCCAAACTAAAGGAATCTCCAACTCCCCAAATATCTAGCTACAACCCGGAAAGGAGGATACAACATCAATGTTCTCGGCTACAAGCTGGAAGGTGGCTACAACTACTGTCCTTACTCCAGATCTTACTGTACCGAAGTAGAAGTAGAATGATGGAACCAGCTGTCACACTATCACTTGTGAGATATGCCGTTGGCAACCTATACTGTCATCTGAACCATGCATCAACCAAAAAACATGTACCAATAAAATTGAAACCAACTTGTACCATAAACAAGTCCATAAACCAGGCCGCCAACCTGTAATCAGCACGTACCATAAAAGAGTGAATCAACCATGTGCCAAGTATGTACCAATCATGTGTCCAACTACTCATCAACTGACTCATCAGTATGTGCCAACATTATCAACTATGCACCTCATGTAATGTGTGCCAACTCATCAACCTTGTCTCAACCATGTACTCAACGTAATGCCTCAACCAAAATTCCTCATCAATTTCATCATCCAAATATATGATTTGTAGCTCTGTAATAGACCTGAATGTGATCATATCCATTCCTGTCATCTTAACTTTAAAACAAAGAAGTTAGCATTTTCTTCAAACGTTTCTTAGTCTCACATGCCTAGTTTTGGATTAGTCCAGCAACTAGCGAAGTAATCATAAGTTTGAAGCCGTATATAAGATCTAAAAGTGATAAAATACTATTATTCGGTGTGTTTATGCAATTCCTCCATTAAGCTTCTTGGAACCTCTTAGAAAAGAACTTATAGAAAACATGGCATACCTCGCTGAATCCTGGCTTATTCTAGAAAGCGAACTTGTAGAGCATGCCCCCACAAAATATTTGACAAAATGATATGAAACGGTTACAAAACATACTATAGATTGTACCATAACCAACACAATTTAGTGAGGTATCTATGCGAGATTGGATACGGTATGAAGGATTATAGTTTTCAGCTTACTGATTTTGATAGTTTTGACCCTTGTACAAACCCTATTTTCCCTGAGAAGTAACTCCCAAATGAAATGACCCATAAAGATGGTGCAACCATCATAGATAATTAGATATGTTTTCTCCTTGAATGAAATCTAGGATCAAAATCATTATGAAAAGTTATGCATGAAATGGTGAGATGACTTTGAAAATAACATACCTTAGAAGCACCATCAAAAGAATTTATCCTTTGCTTGCATTCCGACCTTCTTTTCTTCACTTTCCTTGGCGTTTTCGACTAGATATCATTTGTATACCTCTGGGTACCTATAGATGATAATATTCTCCAAGTGTGTTTCAAATGAGAGCCTTGCCTCTTATTTATACTCTCCAAGTAGCTTCCTTAAAGTATCTTCTGAGTCGCTTGGCTACTTTCCTTATTTTAGTTTTGTGTCCACTTCTAATTTCTCATTAAAATTATTATTGATAATTTATTTTGTATTCTTTGAATTACAATACACTGTCACTTCACTTTATTATTTGCCTTTTAAAATCTCTTAAACCACTTTGATTACTTTGACCTTTTGGGGCTTCGTTGAGAGGGTCCTCCAACTAATGGGCCATAACCTTCAGGCAAATGCGGTGTAGCATGTATCACCGGAAATGGAATGATAATATCCATATAGAATAGTATTATCTGAAAATATATCATAACTCCTTGCACTTTTACCCATCAAAACTGGGTCCATTACCCAAACACAGGGTCTCCAACTTCTCATGGCCATAACTTTCCAACCATGAGGAGTTATGCTTGATGTTCCATACCACCAGAAATGACATGACAGAAACTATCCATATGAATAATTTTCCCTAACTCCTTTCCTTCATCTCATTATTCCATAATTAAGCATGGGTCTCTTACTCCACAAAACATCTTTCCATGAGAACCTACTTATAAGGGGACCCTTTGGAGTTCATCCATATTTACTTCTTATCAACCATGAAAAAACAATAATGATTCATATTTACATCAAACACTATTGGATTCATTTATGGATTAACTGTTCAAGGGTTGACATCAATGACAACTAACCTTAATCAACAATGGGAACCTTGTCATTGTCATTGATATATCTGAGTACAATGCCCTTGTTTCCCCTACTGGTGTTGAATTATTATTTTACCAACTCAACGATCTTCTTCTTGCACGCCTTATTGTTCAATTAATCCTTTGGATATGGTCCTACTATAGGTAATTCCATAATCTCGGTGATCAATTCCACGTCAAGCTATGTTGACCTATCCATCCAAAGGATACTTCCATGTATGACTAGCAATTGTTTGACGCAAATACCAACATTTTTACCATGCCCGAAGTATGGTATGTCTAGGAGGTTCATTATCCCGGAGTTGTACAACCCTATTAACTACTGTGCGGGCTCCATTATTGGTTTCTAGGGGTCCAATTTCCCTTGTATTTTTTAGGTAGGCATCCTTGTCCAAATCTAGGAATTTGGTCACATTGTGCACGTTGTGCTATGAGTACCATAGTTTAGGTACATTTTTGAGCATGTCCTCCAGAGTGACCACTGCATTTGGGAGGTATGGAAGTGTAATGTCTGTGGCATGCTACACCTTTCTTTTCTCCCAGACAGTAGATGCGACTGCCTCTATTTTGTATGCATCATCCTCTTCCCCTCTGGAGTATAGCTAGTTGGTGATGTCCTTGACCAACAACTCTTGTTCATAGGACCTAATGATGACCCTTTTATTTCATGAGTTTAGCATTTTCGAGATGGGGTTGTAATAAAATTTGCGTCTCGAAACTCTACATGTGTGTCGTTATTGATGTTTCCTCCTCAAAGCGTATTAGGATGATTGTGAATTTGTCTCGAAGTGGAGCATATTTGGGCTTGACATTATCGATCTCACTCCTCCTTTCCTTCCTACGTACTGTTGGACAACACATGCATATTGGCTTTGGGTGCCAGGAATTGGTGTCATCTTTTATCCAATTCGAACCCTCGATCTTTTCTCTGCACAATTATATATATGGAACGCACTTGTATCTTTCTCTGTGCTAAAAAATACTAAGTGTCGAACTAATGCATGCTTTCCTCACTTTATAGACCTTTGGTCTGGTCAATTTGTTTTATGTTTTCCATGCATTGCAGGTCCATTTTTTTCCTATGCATTTCTTTCTATGTTATTCGTGGTAATTGTTGCATGCAAGCGTTTTTCCCACTTTACGTTGTTGATCAACTGTCTCTTTTGTGTTTTTCTTAATTTTCTATTTTCCTCCTTTCTTCTTTTTTCCTTTTTATTTCTTTTTGTCGGTTTGCTTTCTAATTTATATTATATTACACTATATACATGACTTTCTTACTCCGTTGTAACTTTTAAGGGTTAGTGAATTGACTATCCCTGTCTGATTTAGATCATCTACCGATGATCGGTCAGCATTTATGTTCCTCCAAAGTCCTTTAAATGAACAAATACCCATGTGACAGTTTTACTTCATATGGTCCCTATTAAATTCATTCTAAACTACGAGGGTGTTGGAAATTTTGTTGTCATAGAGAAGAACTAGGTTTCCCTCCTTAAAGTTTTTTCTTTTTAATTTCTTTCATCGAGGATTTTTCCTTTACATACGTAATTCTGGTGAAATCCTACTAGAATCATCACTTCCATTTCCATTAATTGAATTAACATCTCCTGTATTGCACCTCTTGTTTCCTATGTTGGTAATTGTTGCTATGAGCGGAATGGGTACCATAAATTCTAATGGCACCACTGCAAACTGTCCATACACCAATATGAATGGTGTTGTGTATCTTTGTCAACTTATTTCATGTGGTCATGTATGCTCATAATATTGCTGGTATTTTCAGATCCCAATAATTCTTGTTAACATGACATATATTAGTCATAGCATTTTCCAAAATATTATTAGCTTCTACTCTCCCATTTTTTAGGGATGTCGGTGTACTCTTTTGGTGATGAGCTTCAAACTCCTCAGTCCTTAGCCTGATGGTATTATTAATAAAGAGCGGAGTGTAATCCTCCCATCAGAATTCGAGGACATCCAAATATGGTGATCACGTGCTCAAATAAGAAGTTTCCTCTTGTCTTAGTGTTGCAATCTTTGGCTGGTGTTGCTTCTTCCCATCGTTAAATGATAGGTTGTAGTAATGATATATATTTCTCTTGACCTTTTTTCTAGTGGATTAATGGTCCAACACAGATTCTATTGCCCATTTTTCAAATCCCTTTAGAGTTACTTGTCGTCTTAGGGGAATCTCATATCGCTGTTTGGTTTTTCAACTCTCTGACAAACATCACAGTCCTGTCAATATTCATGTTGATTAATTGGGTTGGTTTTTCATTGCTATCAACCCTTAGGAAGAAATTAGGTTCTGCGCGAATTAGAGTAACAAAAAAGGTTGTAATAGTGTTAAGTTTGTTTGATGGATAATTATTAGTTTGATATATTTGTAGGTAAGGATATCCTAGATGGATGGTACAGCATCATTTCATTTCCGGTGGTATATTGAACATCACATAACTCCCTCACAGTTAGAAGTTATGGCCATGTGAAGTTGAAACTCCTCATGAGTCTCCAAGAAACCCAAAAGGTCAAAGTAGTCAAAGTGTTTGCAAAAATAAATTATTTAAATAATAAAGTTAATGGAGAACTCCTAAAATAAGGAAAGGTAGAGATGCTACATGAAAGTATAAATAAAAAGAGCAAGTTTTCTCATTTAATCACACTTGAACCTATTAAATATCATTGAATATCTATTTTGTGAAAGGTTATTTAGGTGAGTATTATTAATAGATAAAGTGTGGAAGAAAAGATCACGTGAGAAAAAGTCATTAAGAAAAAGTGACGAGGAAAAGTGCGGTACAAAAAGTGTGGTAGAAAAATTAAAGCAGAAAAATATGTAATTGTGACAGAGAAAAAGTCGACAAAAAATGTGAGAAGAAAAAGTCTGTGAGAAAAATCATAGCTGAAAAATATTGTGAGAAAAAGTCTGTGAGAAAAATAGCGGCATAAAAGTCTGACAAAAATTACGTGGAAGAAACATGGTTGAGACCTACTTATGAGATATGGCACATCTTGTTTGGTATGTTTTGTGAGCTAGGGGTTTATCTCTTGAGATGGTGATGGATGTTCAATATTGTTCCATATATCAGTTGTTGGGGATACAGTTGGTATTTTTTGTTGGTATTTGACGCTATGGGTATTGTTCTTTTAGTTTGTGATGTGTTGCTAGAAGTTGTTGGTTTGAATTGAGGCTACATAATAGTGAGGTTGTGTATGGTTTTGATGTAATAGTTTATGGTATTGGTTTTATGGATAGAGTGATGAATTGTTAGATAACTTTTTGATGGTTATATTGGTGTATGTCTTTGGTATATAGTTTGAGGTACATGTTGGGTACATGGATTTGAGGCAGGTAGTTGATGAGTTGGCACATACATGAGGTGTATGTATATTTAATCGTTGGAACATACATGAGGTGTATAGTTGGCGATGTTGGTACATATTGATGAAAAAAGGTTGACCATGGACGATGCATGTTACATGGTTTAGGTTAGTGCAGGAGTTGTTGGTGTAGGTTGATTGAGTACGAGGTTGTTGAGTTATTGGAGAAATTACAGTTGTGATTGATAGGTTGATAGTGGTAGTGATTGATTCATTGGCAGGTGGCCAGATTTTTGTATGCATTTGGCATTTATATTTCGGGGGTAGTTGGGCGGGGCAAGGATAGTTGGTTGTAGCCACCCTTAAGTTTGTAGCCAAAGAACTTGGAGGGTTGTAGCCTCCTTAAGTTTGTAGCAGGGGTGAAGTCGAGCTTCCATCAAGTTGTAGTGTGAGAAACTAGGGGTTGGAGCCTCGCGTTCAGGTTCGTTGGAAAACAAAGGAAGTTAGTGCTTCCAATGAATGTAATTCTTAAAGACATATAGAAAGAAGCATTCGTGGTTTTCTCCCACTTTGGGTTTCCATTATGAGTGTCTTGTGTGTCTGTATGATTTCTCATTTGTTCATTGTTTATTTACTCCTGATTATTGGATGATAATGATATGATGATATAACACTTGCATTATATATGGTTAAAAATGATTAAATTTATCTGTGTGATTCTTGCGCTCTCGATAATCAACATTTCTTGCTATCTTTATGGTGGAGTTGGCCACCACATAATCCTTCGTAATACAATATATACGGCAGTGGAATTTTCACATAGTGTCCTCCAACTATGCAGCCCTAGCGAATACACTAAAATCTGGATTTGGTCATGTTCCAATACACACACCGCTATTTCAAAGAATACTGTCTGCCCATCTTGTCTAAATGACCCACAATGAGTTGATGATGCAGTAGCTCACGACTTCACCAAATTTTCTTTTGCATAGTGCTTCAAAGTCACGTAGTAGCGACTCTTGTATAAGTATTCAATAATGTCAGTAGTATTCATCTCACCTACATCTTGAAAATAATTGTGCATCGAGGAACTTGTCTTCAGGATTAGTAGGTTCTTCTCATTTATTACCCTTGATAGGTGTCGAGTCCACCATTCATCTTCCTTAGTTTGATTATCACTTTAAAATCAAATTATTGGAATAATAAAACTTCATCTATAGATCTACTCCTAACAGCGGCTTGTTGACTAAGATGTTGAGGAAGAATGAGTACGTGAACATTTTAAAGTGTTTACCGGGTAAATGAATGCCTAAATTTTTGAAGTGCATATGCCATGGCTAGGCCTTATTTTTCTATTGTGTTGTAATTCTACTATATTGATAAGTTTCTACTTGCAAAGGTTATAGGATGGTATAAGTCCCCTGCTCCTGGCTGCGACAGAATTGCTCCAAGTGTTATGGTGATGCATCTACATGTACTTTTATTATTACACATGAAATTCACACACCTAGGTACCTCACCCCAAGTGTCCGTCAAGTGCCATATAAGCATCTCATACACATGACACTATGGAATAACCTATGTCACAATCCTAATCCTAGGTGTGGAGGGATATATTACATGAAACCAAATACCAAGTACATGAATTAGTTATTAATATTCATGAAAAGAAATTGATTAAGTGTGAAAATCAAGTGCATGAATTAGTTATTAATATTCATGAAAAGAAATTAATTAGGGTGAGAGAATCCTCACATTTGGTTTCCTATTTTTTAGGGAAAGATTGGAGGATCTCATGGATGGTTGAAAATATTTCCTCCTTAAAATCCTTGAGAGACATTTCTCCCAAAATCCTTAGAGATATTTTCTCCTAAATATCTTAGAGATCCATTTTTTAGTGGATCGAGAAGATCCTCTCCATGGTGGTTAAACCTCCAAATCCTATATAATGAGGTTTCCATGGAGAAGGGAGTGGAAATAATTCTAAAAGAATCTAACATATGATTTCTGAGGAAGATGTCATTTGGAGCATCAACATTATGTGTGTTGGTTGTTTTAGCAAGGGTTTGGACAAAGGGAGATTGGTGAAGCTGGTGCACTACATCCATGGCTATAAGTAACACTTTGTTCTCAATAATATAATCGAAATAGCAGCCTATTTCTTTCAAACTTGTACTTGTTCCATATAAGTTTGCCTACAATAGATGGATCTATGTTTTTAGCCTAATCTTAGTAGAGTAGAAAGTTGTTTTGTACTTTTTGTTTGTCTTGCAGTATCTACCAAGGAGCTCAATCGAGCATCTGGACCTTGAGAGACCAATGATGTTCATAAGGTGCATGATTTCATATTTCTCTTTTGTTCATCATTGCAGTTAGATCCAAAAGGAAGTGAGTTTCCATGTTAACACCTTATGTCTTAGAGTTAAGTATAGATCTCAAGAGGAAATCTGCATGCTGTGAGAGATTTTCCTTGTAACATAAGTGGCGACCATACTAGGGAATGAATCAAACACAGTTTTTGGTTTTCGTCAGACCTTGTCTTACCCTTTGTTCTTTTAGACCTTGTTCAACCTATATGTCTGATTGAATATGCTGAGTTGAATCTTTATTCCATCACATTCATTATGATTGACAAAGTTTGTCTGAGTTTTGTTTTTGACGAATTTTAGGGTTTTAAGACACCAGTGATCCCCTACCTTGTTATCAGAGCATTGGCACTCCCCGTTGGTCTTAGACAGAGTGTTATAATTATCTGGTGCCCCTTACACCAGATTTCCACCTTTTCCTCTACAAAAACCTTCGGGGATTGTCTTTTTTGAGATCAGATCTCACATTTTCCTTCATGGCTTCTTTGTGGCACAATACTTCTTCCTTTTTGAACTTTGATATAAGCTTTACGAAATAATCCTTTGTTGTTCAAATTTTGTGACCTTCTTCCTTATTTTGATTTTTTATGATATTGAGAACTTGGAATCAATCCACCTCTTTCTTCTCTTCTCTTATCTGAGCGGGATCTCTAGTGAAGGGCATCAGAAATATGTGAATCATCTCATTTGGTTCTTTGGGGTCATTTTTTTCTTAGCATCTTTCTTTTGTTTGATTTTTTTATTTTCTTTGTTTTCTTTTGTTTCTTTTTTTTTTTGCTTCTTGTTTTCCAATCCTTAGCAAAGAGTGTGTGTTGTTTGTGCGGCTCTGCTTGTCTTGTCCAAATCTCCTTATTGATCACGAAGAGTTGGCAGGAGAAGTTTTGAATTGAATTAATCATCATTTGCATACAAACAACAAAGATACATATTATTGATTGGTTTGCATATTATAGGCATTTATGAAATGTTTAGCATTACATTGGATTTGATTGAGAACAAATTGATTAGGGACATTCTTATTAAGTGTTTGATAGATGAAAACAACTCTTTATCTCTCTCTCCTTAAATAGGCATTCTGTTAGAAAGAAATGATTGTATCATTTTTGATGCATTTTTGGGGATTGAGTGATCATTCCATCTGTTTCACTTTTGTACCCTTTGAGTAAAGAACAATTTTAAAATGAACGCTAATTAAAAAGTGTCTAGAACATTTTTTATTTTTTAGGATCTTCCACAAACATTAGACTAGGATTAGCACTTTGGATTAGGCTGTAGGTACAACTCTCCAAATTTTCAAAAGCAAACATTAGCATCCTATGCTAGGGAGAGTCAAATCCAATTGTGGTATGGGTTTATAGGATCCCCTTTGTCCTGCAAGGGTTACACCTGAGGAGTCACATTTGGTAATTCACGAATTAATCTCTCGTGGTTCAGCATTTTGTAGTGGTGGATCATTATGTATTAGGTCACTTGAAGGTATACCTGAGTGTATATGTGGTAGCCTCTCGGGTTGATTTAAGTCTTGTTATCCTGCCCATACATTTTGTATCGGTGGCTTCGACTATACCCGCCTAGGGACTCACTTCAAATTGGTGTCTTTAGTTGCCATAATCTTTAGGTACTTACACAAGGTGTGATGAAGGAAGTCTCACTTTGCACAGGAACGGAACATTGTCAAACTCCTTTCGAGCTCCTTGAAGGAGTAAATCACAATTCTTGTGTGGAATCTTGGCCAAAGTGAAAGTTTACATTAGCAGTGCGCTTGCTTGTAACCCTTCTACCTTATCCTAGCCCCTTCTTGAATCGATCATGCAACGTTGTATTTCGTCACCAAGTAGTACAATCATCGAGAGAAGTTTTTGTTTTAGCGGTTGATTCCTGGAATTTTTTGTGATATGTTGTTTATACCCACCCAGGGACTCACTTCAAATTGGTGTCTTTAGTTGCCATAATCTTTAGGTACTTACACAAGGTGACAGTGAAGGGAAGTCTCACTTTGCCTGGAACAGACATTGGTCAAACTCACTCGGACTCCTTGAAGGGTAAATCCACAATTACTGTGTGGAATCTTGGCCAAGGTGAAAGTTTGTTAAGCAGGTCGCCCTTGTAACTATTCCACCATATCCTAGCCCCTTCTTGAATCGATCACGCAACGTTGTATTTCGTCACCAAGTAGTACAATCATCGAGAGAAGTTTTGTTTGCTTGGTTGATTCCTAGATTTTTTTTAGCGTATGTTGTTTCGTTTTGTTAGTTGGCCCTAGATTCTCAGTGCATTATGTTATTCTCCAAAATTAATCGTGTAGATGATAAAGGTCTTCATCGATCACGTAGGATGCAAGGGATGCCTCCGGAAGGCTATCAACCTTACCTCCTAACCCTCAAGAAGACAACTACCATGGAGAGGTAGAAAATCAATATGACGTTGGATGTGTTATTGCTCCTCTGTTAGATCACTCAGAAGGCACTTTGGTCATGGTTGAACATCCCACTCCTCACACGACCTCTATGTCGGTAAATCCTCTTGAACCACTTTTTCTTCATTTAGACTCCCTTGGGAACGTCATAGATGAAGAGTTCCCACGATTACCGGAGAGACATTTTATTGACACATATATGGGATCCACAGAACCAACCTCTAGTGATGAGTATAGGACCCCATCCTAGCACTGCAGTAGATACACATCCCACACCTCCTCGTTCTGTATGGAGGACTTCATCAGGACACGATCTCTATGAACATTTTGAATCCTTTTGACAACCCTTTTATCCTCATGAACCTCCTGGTGAAACAAGATCGTCCAGTCAAACCATGATTCACCTAGTCAATCAAGTCATTAACCCTACTATTACATCAACACAAGTCCATCCCACCACTGGACTCATCCCCTCTGCTCATCTCCAAAGAACTTCAATCCCTACCCCCATTTCTATGAGCTTTTACTCTACAACTCCACATGTTCCACACGATCCTGTTGGGACATCTTTTCAGTCGAGAATGCAGACCCTTGCTAGCCAAACACAACCGGATGGAGGGAAACCACCATCTAATGAACCTTTCCCTCCTTAAGGACTTCCATTCTATGGTGGGCCTACCCCTCTCGGGGGATAGCCCCCTTTTCATTCTCCTCCTGGAGGGCACCCTCCATTTTCTAGTCATACAACGGTCGTTAATCCACCGTTGGCAGGGGGAAACCTTCGTTTGCTAGAAACCCTTCACAATCCTGGGTAGTATCTTCAGGAGGCACTTTTATTCAACTCCACATTGGGGGACAGTCGTGTCATTACCCACTAGGAGGAGTATCAAATCTTATTCCTTCTGGAACATCTTACGAACAACCTTATCCGGGTGGTATCCTGAACGCCACCTGGAGTTCTCCGGGACAACAACCTTATCCTCCTAATGGGTCTAATGTGTATCCACCTCCGGGATTACTCCTTACCATCCTTAAGGGAAAAATGTTTATCCTCCTCATGGGCAAGCAAATCACTTGGCCTATAATGCTCAGAACCCACCGGGTTATGCAAATGTTTCTCATGCATCATCGAATCCTGCTTATAATGGCCAACAACAACTATATGTAGGAGGACTCACTGGTTACAACTATCCACCTAACCCAGTTTATGGTCCTACTAGTGTTCCTATGCTACACTAGTATCATTCACAAATTAACCGAAGTTACCTTTCCTTGTGACTCTAGATCTTCCCGACTTGTCTCGGTTAACTAATGATCCTATTTTTCATTCACCGGTTTGGCCAGTCATTCCAGCTAAACTTCCCTCTGATATTCCAAAATTTTACGGAAAATCTGGTGAAGATCCAAACAACCATGTGATGACTTTCCATTTGTGGTGTTCATCAAACTCCCTCATGGATTATTCTGTACGTTTTCATCTTTTCCAGTGCACACTTACAGGCTAGGCAGAAAAGTGGTATATTGAACTACGACGTGGTTCTTTTCATAATTTCAAATCCCTTGCCATGTATTTCCTCATGCACTTTCAACTACCTATTCGCTACGAGATGGGTATTGAAATCTTGACCTCCCTTCGTCAAACTGACTCTATGCATATCTCTGACCATATTCATGAGTGGAGGCAACGACGAAGGATGATCAAGGTAATCATTCCTGACATATTATTGGCGGAATGGTTTACTAAATCACTTTTACCCCCAGTCGCTCGCGATGTCGCTATGGGTGGCGTGGTCACAGAGGAACAAGTCATTGCTCGGGATCAGTACTTAGATTTGGTTTATTCAAAATCTGGTACTTTGTATGATTTGCTTCCAAATGTTGCTCAAGCTAATAACGATCCATCTAAGACATCATCATCATCTCATGCAAATGGCGTTATCGGTTCCATCAACACTCAATCTACTTCCCAATCGCTCGCACTCTCCTCTACCTCCCCCCAAAATTAGATCTCTGAGGTGAATCCAGTTCAATCTTCCCCTTCACAACAATCTCGAGGTAATAAGAAGACAAAGAATAAATCAAAAAATACCAACAACAATGAACAACCAAAAAATCAAGTTCAAACACCTGCTACCGAAAATCAAACACAACGGAAATTGAAATTCCCGTGTATCATTTGTGGTGACGATCACTACACTCGAGACTATCCACTTCACAATGAAGTGGCCAAAATTTTCCAAGGAAAGTCACAACCTGCTGTGCTTACTCATCCTTTTCCACAGCAACAATCCATGGTTGCTCAAACCCCTTCTCCCGGGGACAGTTCCAACCATCCTCATGATGAGGACTCATCGAGTGCACACATTTATATGTGCAATGGGATTAATTTGACCGCTCTCTCTAAGACATATGACACACCAGGTAACCCTGCCAAGGGAAAAGACACTAACAGTACTGGTACTTTACCAGATCCATCACCGTCCTCTGTTAGTCTTCCATCGATTAATCCTCCATCTGGACCACTTCAGATTGAGAAACTTTCATTCGACTCTATCTTATGCCCTCCTAAGAGCACTATATGCAAAACTACCTTTAATCCTAGTTCACGTGCTGCCCAAAACTATAAAATTGTTGAAGATTTGGCTCAAGCACCGTGTGCTATGTCTGCATTAGAAGTTCTACAACACTGCCCCAATCAACGTAGAACACTCTTGGCTGCTATTGGCATTGTTGATCCTGAGTCATCCAACCATATCATGTTTAACTTGGACAATTATGTGTCTCGACTCTCCCACCAACTTGCTTTCCAAGTTGATGTTATTGTTCACAATCAAAAAATACACCGAACTATTTTGGATGAGGGAGCCTCGACTTGTGTNATTTGGCTCAAGCACCGTGTGCTATGTCTGCATTAGAAGTTCTACAACACTGCCCCAATCAACGTAGAACACTCTTGGCTGCTATTGGCATTGTTGATCCTGAGTCATCCAACCATATCATGTTTAAATTGGACAATTATGTGTCTCGACTCTCCCACCAACTTGCTTTCCAAGTTGATGTTATTGTTCACAATCAAAAAATACACCGAACTATTTTGGATGAGGGAGCCTCGACTTGTGTCATGTCTTTGACGTGTTGGAAAGGTTTAAAATCACCTTCCCTTAACAAATCCCCAATGACGTTACACTCCTTCGATGGGCGAGGTTTTCATCCCCATGGGCTTTAACAGTCCCTGCCCATCCAATTGGGTGGAAAAACTGTTACTGTTGATGTCGAGGTGGTCAATGCTCCCCTTGATTACAAATTGTTACTTGGAAGAAGTTGGTTTTATGCTATGACTGTCGCTTCCTTGTTGGTCTTTCAATGTGTACAAAGTCCTCATCAGGGCAAAATTGTCACTATTGATCAGTTAGATTTCTACACAACCGATGCTCGTGCTCCCACTACCAACAATATTCCTTTCTTGGGAGACCACAAGATCATGTATGAAAGCGTTGGTGTTGGCTTACTGAAATATTCTAGCCTCATGGGTACCTTCCCTACACCACTTCCATTGAATACACATCATATTGCCACTGTCGATATGATTTCGACTGCGGCTTATCAATCTTTGGAATCATTTGACCCTTGGATTGTACCTTGTCCGTTGGAATTCAATGCACTAGGTGAGACCGTGCCACTTAGTCCAGCCGAAAAATCATACGTTTCTATCCAATCTATTTCTCCCTTGTCGGATGACCAACATCTATTGGCACTTGACAGTTCCTCGATGCAATCACGATTGAATTCCTTGCCGTCTGCAATCGATTAAGTTTCCCCAATTTTTTCCTTGGATGAATCTATCATAGAAATGTTGAGCATTGATGAGCTACTTCGGGATGATAACCATCATCGATCCTCTTTTTTCCCCCTCGTGAAGAAAATTGGGAAGATATACAATCTATCTCCCCTCCTGATGTTGATTTTCCATCATCTCCCATGATTTCAACTTTCGATGATTTGGATCCAGTAGTTGACATGGTGATTTCTTCGGTAGGGCTATTGAGCCTGATCTCCTTACCCCTGTCATGGCCCTCCAGAGTGATTATCTTCCATCCAACGAAGATCTCTTGGAAGCCATGACCGAGTTTTGTCCCTTGACATGGTATCCTTCTAGAGCGTTATTCTCTTGGAAGCCATGATCAAGGAGAGTCCACGAGCATAGTTTCTCTTCTCTGTGGAAAACTTGTTAAAAAATGAAACAGAGGCCCTGAGCATAGTTATTTTCCTATGTCAAGCTCGTTAAAAAATGAACCGGTCACCTCTCTTGAACCTTCTTTTCATCCACCCTTTTCTTTTTCTCACCTAGTAGAGAACTTGGTGACAACCTCAAAGTCGGGGAATGAATTGAATCTTGGAGGGAATGTCTCCAACCTTTGATGATCATTCTGGAGTTAAGCCACTAGATTTTCAAGCTGGGGGCATACCGAGATTAGTCTTTGTTCTTTATCGTGATTGTAAATACATGAGAATGCATCCAGGTAAACTTTTATCTCTTTTTCAGACCTGTATGGATACACGAAAAAGGAACCCCCTGGAGTCTCCTTTAATTTCTTTTCAGACTCTCTAAACATGAAAATATTGTCGAGTGATCTTTCTTCCTTTCCTACTCGTTAAAAGGTTTGAAAGGGTGTCTTTCGAGTGATAATTTATCTCTTTTTCGGCCTCGCAATACTAACATTACAAAAAAGGACAACATTGGAGTCTTCTTTAAGTCATTTTCAGACTTTCTAAAAATGAAAAACTACCGAGTTTACCTTCTATGGAATCATTAAAACAGTCATGCATTGAGGGGCCCATATGGGACCGAACCCTTACTTCTTCCAGTTCGTTAAACAATGGAAGAGGAAATTAACGAAGGTTAGTTATATCGAGCATGTGTTACCCTCCTCAAGCTTGTTAAATTAAAAAAAGGTACTTGTCTATCTAGATGGGGGAAAAAATTCAAAGAAGCAAGCCAAGCAGTTTTTGAGAACATTACCAGTAACTCTTAGAGTTGCCCTTGAACATGGCACTTTGTCTTTGTGCACATCTTAATCCACTGAACCTCTACGCTGAACCAATCCTCTAAGTGTTTTTTACTCCTTTGGGTCACCTGAAGAAAGTCATAGTATCAACTGCATCATCGTGTTTTGGTCCATGTCATGTTTCTGTTGTTGTGCCTCAATGTTCAAGGGAAGTATTTGCCTCGAGAGTCAACCATCACAAATATCTTGTCTCAATACCCATGTCAGTTCAAGTTCATTTGATCTACCAATTACATATTTGTGTATGTTTCGTGTCGTTGATGGGGGATATATCAAGGCCCTCCTTCGACAAGTCTATTCCTTTCGACTTCAACACATTATCCAGGAACTAGACTTAGAAACCAATTAGTACTTTGGGAACTGCATGCCTCAATTGCAGGCCTCCTCACATTCGACAGTGGGCTTACATCATTGACCTTTGATCATATGATTCCACGGATGTTCGACTTCAGCTCATCCATTCACATTCATTGGAATATACTAGGGTACCTTGGGAATCATTGACATCAATGGTGATTTCCCTCATGCTTGTTAACAGTTTACATCATTGACTGCTAATCAAGTGGTTTATGCCATGTTCGACATCAGGAAATCTATTCACATGGTTATATTTGTACTACATCGGGATTGGTAATAAGACCCTGGGTTGAGTGATCACTATGATATGTACTTTGCCCAGGTTGCGACAGAGTTTCTCTTGAACAATGACACATATACTGTCACATAGATCCACTTTGTATTAGTCGTGGCTATTCCTTGTCATCTCATAGATCCACTATGTATTCTTTGTGGCTATGATCAATTCATGTCATAGGAGTATAGGTCCACACTGTATCCTCTGTAGCTCTACCTTTTATCAATATAATTATGGATCTGCAGTGTATTTTATGGCGGCCATATCTTGCAAGTCTTTATCACCCAAGCATAGGTATGCCTGCCTTGGGTTTGAAACATGTCATAATATTTGTTGGATGTTTGTTTGTAGCTCCTACCAGGTTCTCCAAGTCCACACCCTTGATTTAAATATTTGTAAAGTGTTTCGACCATCATTCTCTCTTCTGACCTCACACTTTAGGGGGCATTCTGTTACACATGAAATTCGCACACCTAGGTACCTCACCCTAAGTGTCGTAAAGTGTCATATAAGAGTCTCATACACCTTGACACCATGGAATAACCTATGTCACAATCCCTAGTCAATGTGGAGGAGGGATATATTACATGAAGGCCAAAATACCAAGTACACATGAATTATTATTAATATTCATGGAAAAGAAATTGATTAAGTGTGAGAATCAAGTGCACATGAATTATTATTAATATTCATGAAAAATAAAGTAATTAAGTGTGAGAATACACCTCACATTTGGTTTCCTATTTTTTAGGGATGGTGGAGGATCTCATGGATGGTTGAAATATTTCCTCCTTAAAATCCTTGAGAGATATTTCCTCCCCAAAATCCTTAAGAGATATTTTCTCCCTAAATATCTTAGAGA
>SNQJ01S0073210.1:160974-174870 GCA_010110895.2 Picea sitchensis | reverse complement strand
CAGACTTATACGATAACTGGATTTACTCTCCCTAACTCAGGATGCTAATGTTTGTGTTGACAACCTTGGAGAGTTATGCGCACAGCCTAATCCAAAGTACTACACCTATTCTACTGTTGGTGGAGGATCCTAGCAAAGAAAAATTTCTAGATAAATTTTAATTAGCGTTGATTTTTATGGCTGTTCTTTACGCAAAGGGGTGCATGGAAGTGAAACAAATGGAATTATGACTCAGACCCAAAGAATGCATCGATCATGATAAACAATCATTTCCTTTCGATGAACATCTAATTAAGGGAGAGAGAGAGAGTTCTTTCACTAACAAGCACAACTACGGAATGCTCTCAAACAATTCTTTTCTCAATCAAATCCTGATGTGATGCAAACAATTTTAAATGCCTTCTAATATGCTCAATCAATCACGAAGATATCTTTTATTTTTTGCGTATGGATGATGATCAATACAACACAATGCTTATCTTTGCTAATTATCTTCTTGGTATGAATGAAAACCAAACTAGCATAAGCAAGAGTCACACAAACAATACACCCTTCGTAGCAATCAAAACGAAAAGTGAAAGAAAAGAAACAATCAAAGAAAAAAGAAAACTTCACACCCAAAAGTAAGAGTTGAAGAACAATGACCTCGACTGAAATCAAGATAAAGAGGTCTGTAGGCCTTTGATGACCTTCACCAGGGTTTTGCTCAACTGAAGAGAAGAGAAAAGCAATGCATAGGTTTCAAGCTTTACTCAACATAAAAACTCAATGAAAATGGTGAAGAAGGTTACAAGATCCAATCAACAAGGTGTTTATTCTTCAAAAAGACATATGTCAAGGCTAAAAAGGAAGAAAAATTGACTCACAAGATCACTCAGCAAAAGAGCCACAGAGGCAAACCCTGAAAAATGCAATTGTGGAGGGTTTTTGGGCCAAAAGGAGGCTGGCGCTCTGTTGCCAAGGGAAAAGAGCATTATAGCGCTCTGTGTAAATCTATTAGGAGTGCTGGCACTCTTTTAACACTAGGACAGGGGCGCCAGGGTCTAAAAGTCTCAGAAATGTCAAAAAATTCCAAAAATTGAGATCCGAGCTTGACAAGTATGCTGAAAGTGACAAGGTAAGGAGCCAATCAGCTCATGAAACTAATCAAAGAGGGGTGAACCAGGTCTGAAACAATCAAGGGATAGAACAAGGTCAATGAGGAGAAAAATCCAAACAAGAGGTTTCGATTTGAGGCTATCTCCCTAGTGGAGTCGCCAGTTTCTGTTGTAGGAAAATCTCCCTGCAGACAGGTAGATCACCTCTAAGGCTTGACCTTAACCCTATACAGAAAAATGCTTAACGTGGACACTGTATTCCTTTCAAATATATCTAAACTAATGCATGAGAAGGGAGGATATCAGAAGTACCTTTCAATCGACGTTTATCCCTGCACGCTCCGAGTTGCGCTCCAATCCTTTGATCCTCGCTGAGGTCTGTGGACAAAACAAGATACGACCTCTTCCTACTCTATTGACATTAGCTTGAAAATAGATCTATCACTAAATGATAAGTTCATGTAACATCAGACACAAACTAGAAAGAAACAGGCCAAGCATGTCATATTAATGAGAATAACGACAATAGTACTTACAATCGTAGATGCGAATGCAACAACTTCGTCAAGTCCTCTTCGTCTAACCCTTGCCTGAAAGATCCACAGCCTGGATAAAAACAGCTTCACTGATCACTCTCCTTCGGCTGACTGTCAATTTCCTCCAAGATCATAAGTTTCATATGTTCAATTCTTTCTTATCCCCCTTTCCACCATCATAGAGCCTGTTTATATAGGTTAGGAGGGGTCTAACCTCTTGAGTTATGTTTAGAACCAGTTGGTAACCTTCTCCTTATATTAGGGATCTGTTGATGAAACCGAGAATTCGAGCACAATTGCCTTCTAATCTCGAATGATCTCCCCCTTATTCTACTCAACGAACTAACAACTGACCCAGAATAGGGAGCGCTCCCCCAAAAGGGGCATCAGAGCGTTGTAGCACTCCTAGTGAGCCTTGGGAAAGTGCCAGCGCTCTCAGGATGAGCAGTGCTCCTCCAGAAGGGCCTAAGGGGCGTTATAACGCTCCTTGAAGCATGGCAAAGGAGCGCCAACGCTTCTGTAGCTGTAGTAGGGGAGCGTTCCCCCTCCAAACCAGTGTTTTAGGGTCTCTATCAGGTGTCAAGAGCTATTTGATTCCGGTAGACCAGTTCTCCTCCTTCAAATCAGTCATGTGAGGTGTCATAAGTGCCTCCTTAGTTTCGTTATCATGGTATCATGTCTAAGCATCGTTTGCGACACTAGTGATCAACTTGCGACACTTGCGAAAGTTGTAGGGAAGATGCGACACTTACGACGATTGATAGGGACAATGCGACACTTATCCATCTGAGCAATTTTGACATGTAACAACAAGCATGGAAAATATTGGTTGGTGCAACTGGCTACTGGGGCCAAAATAAACGTTAATGAGATGGTTAAGTCATGTCTTATGGACATGAATGGACTGAACACCAGGGAAGATTTGAACATATTGCCTTTAGGTTCCTATGAATGTCTAATTGGGATGGATTGGTTGGACCAACATCATGCTATCCTAGGATGTCATAACAAGGAATTTACTTTCTTGAATGAGGAAGGGAACCTAAGGAAAGTGTAGGGAATTCCTAGGGTAGTAACCATCAGAGAAATTTTAGCATTGCAGTTGAAGAAATGTTACAGAAAAGGGTGTCAATTATTTGCAACTCATATGGAAGAGACACCTGAAGATAAGGTTCCAAATTTGGACGATCATGCAATCCTGGAAGATTTTGAAGATGTGTTCAAGGAGGTATCAGGACTACCCCTGAAGAGAGACATTGATTTCTTTATAAATTTAATGCCTGGAGCAGGTCCAGTGTCAAAGACTCCTTACATAATGAGTACACTAGAGCTAAAGGAGTTGCAAATGCAGCTTGAAGAACTTTTGAAGAAGGGGTATATACACCCAAGTGTATCACCTTGGGGTGCCCCAGTCTTGCTCATGAAGAAGAAAGATGGGACATTAAGATTGTGCACTGATTTCAGACAGTTGAATAAAGTGACTGTAAAGAACAAGTATCCTCTTCCAAGGATTGTTGATCTCTTTGATCAATTGATGGATGCAAAGATATTTTCAAAGATAGATGTTAGGTCAATATATCATCAGGTAAGGATTAAAGAGGAAGATATCACCAAGAATGCCTTCAGGACAAGGTATGGTCATTATGAGTTCACAGTGGTTCCATTTGGGTTGTCAAATGCACCAACTATTTTCATGTGCTTAATGAATGGTGTTTTTCGAGAATATTTAGACAAGTTTTTCATTGTATTTTTGGATGATATTCCTATATATTCCAAATCAGAAGAATAGCATGAGAATCATTTGAGGATGGTGTTGAAATTATTAAGGGAGCATTAGTTGTATTCCAAATTGAGCAAGTGCTCATTTTATCAGAAGAAAATTCATTATTTGGGACATATCATTTCAGAGGATGGGCTAGCAGTGGATCGTGAGAAGATAGAAACCATTAGAGAATGGTCAATTCCAAAGAACGTGACAGAGGCCAGATCATTCATGGGCCTTGCAAGATACTATAGAAGAATTATTGAAGGATTCTTAAAGATTGCACACCCAATCACTTCCTTGCAAAAGAAGGGTGTGAAGTTTCAGTGGACATTGGATTGTGAAAAGAGTTTCCAACACTTGAAAAAATTGTTAACAAGTTCTCCAATACTAAGGATTGCAGAACCAAATGAAGAATTCATTGTATTCAAAGATGCATGTAAAGAAGGAGTTGGTGGAGTCCTCAGTCAAAATGGGTTTATTATATGTTATGAATCAAGAAAGTTGAAGGAGCATGAAAGACACTATGCCACTCATGATTTGGAGTTGGCAGCCATAGTGCATGCCTTGAGGAAATGGATCTCGACTACCTCATGGAGAAAATGTTTGAGTTGAGGATAGACCATAATGGTCTGAAATATTTATTTGATCAAACAAATCTAAATGCTAGACAAAGCAGATGGTTAGAATTTCTCAGCAAATATGACTTTGATATAAAGCATATCAAGGGAAAAGATAACAAAGTGGCTGATGCACTCAACAGAAGAGTGCATGAATTGCATGCTACAACCATTATCATGTACCAATCAGATTTGAAAGACATAATTTTGGAGGTTGCAAAATTAGATTTGTAATACAAGAAATTAGTGACAAAATTACAACAAGGTAATTTACAACAAAAAATTGAAGAATACAAGCTAGATAATGATGGAATTCTCATATACCGGGGCAGAATCTATGTACCAAATTCTCAGGAATTGAAAAATCTGATATTGGGAGAAATGCATAATGTACCTTATGCTGGGCACCTAGGTTATTAGAAAACTATTGCAGCTGCCAAGAGCCAATATTATTGGCCAAGAATGGAGAAAGAAGTTGCTGATTTTATTTCCAAACGTTTGGAATGTCAAAAGGTAAAAGATGAGCATGGACACCCAACTATTTTTCTAGAATCATTACTCATTACTGAGTAGAAATGGGAAGTTGTAACAATGGATTTCATCACAAAAATTCCCAGAACAAACAAAAAACATGATTCTATCATGGTAGTGGTGGATAAGCTTACTAAAGATTCCCATTTTATTCTAGTTAAGCTCACTCACAAGGCAACCAACATTGATGACGTTTATATGAGAGAGATTTCTAGATTACATGACATACCCAAGACAATTGTGGAACAAATTTGAATTTTAGCACAACTTATGATCCAGAATCAGATGGAAAAACAGAGAGGGTGAATCAAGTGATTGAAGATATCTTGAGGATGTATGTGATGGATAAACCATAAAAATGGGAAGACTACCTACACTTGGTAGAGTTTGCTTATAAAAATGGGTACTAAGAATCTCTAAAGATGAGCCCATTTGAGGCACTTTATGGCAGAAAGTGAAACACACCAGTAAGATGTGATAACCCAATAGATAGAGCAGTGGTTGGGCCATATTTACTCAGGGAAATGGAGGAGAAAATGATAAAAATAAAGAAAAATTTAAAGGCTTCCCAAGACAGACATAAAATCTATGCTGATAAGGGCATAACTAATAGGGAATTTAAAGTTGGAGACCATGTATTCTTAAAATTTAAGGCCAACAGAAGTTCCCTGAAGTTGGGAAATTGTTCAAAGTTTGCAACTCACTATTGTGGGCCGTTTGAAATCCTAGAGAGGATTGGTACAATAGCTTATATGATTGCATTGCCTACATATATGTATATTCATAATGTATTCCATGTATCATTTCTAAATAAATATATACCTGATGCTAATCATGTTATTGTTTGGAATATGATTCAGGTGGAGCAAGAATGTGCTTTCCAAGTGCATCCGGTACACATTCTGGACCGGAAAATCAAATAGCTCCGAAATCGAGCCATAGGTCTTGTAAAGGTCTAATGGACCTGGTACGGTCCTAAGGATGCTATTTAGGAGCATCAGGATGCAATGCGGGTAGAATACCCACATCTTTTTGAGGATTTTTGAAAATTTTGTTGTATACGAGCATATAATGCACTGAGGACAATGCATAAATAAGGGGAGGGGATTGTAATATCCCTAGGCCAAAACCAATTGTAATGTAAATGAAAATGTACTTAATCTGGTGAGCTATTTGATATCATTTTGTATGCACCTTTCATGGCATAGTGTGCACATGTACTACGCGGTAAAATGATGAAGTGTGCACATTCTTGGATACCGCGCACAACAACTTAAGTGCGCACGATTTTGAGGCCAGAGAGCCTTTGTGTACATGTTGTGTTTTATAGGCTGGTGAGACAATTATTATAAACTAGGATGCTTATGTTTTGGTTAGGTCAGAGAGCCTATATGCTAAAGGTCAATGTGCCTATTTTTGTATATGTCTGATCATTAATATAAAATACATCACTGCGCATAGACCGACCATGATAAAATATTACGGGGGACTAAAATCCACTAGTTAGGGAAAGGGTGGGAGCTAAAATTTAAGGAAAAGGGCTAATCTAGGGAGCTTAAGCCAAAAAGGAATATTATATTAATATTTTTTAAAGTATAAAGTATGGATAATTATTTTATCCTAAGTTCCAAAGTTGGGGACAAGTAGGCCAAAGTAGCTCCCAACATGAAAAGTGTCAAGTTGGGGACATGCATACATATTGTTTGGACTTAGTTCATTTTTCCATTCTCTTCCATAACTCTTCCATCATTTTTCCATCATTGGATCATCCATGCAACCATACCATGGGTTTTTCACTAACGCAGTCAGCTATACTCTAGACTTTCATGTCATTGTATTTGAACCTGGAACCATAGTCATGCTTGTTTGTTAGCTGGTTAGCTTGGGAGATGGACTGAAGAAGCGGGTTTCCAGGCTCATGGGATACTGAAGAGGCGGGTTTTTAGGCCCAGAATCAATTTCTCTTTGGGTGAGAGAATTTTTGGGAATTGATTTCCCGAGGGTGCTAAACTACAACTACAGGGCTCTGAGACTTCCTGTCTGGCATGTTGCTGAAGCCTATAAAAGAAGTGGGGTAGCAAAAGGAATTTTGAGTAGATAAGGGGCACACTTCCTAGGGTGGGACAAGCATGTGGGGAAGGAGGGACTATAGGATGTTAGTTTGAGTTGGCACCTGTGACAAATTCTTTTCTGTTGTCTATGAGCCATTACCCTGATTAGGAATCCCTTTACTGGGGTGGAGTTTAGTCCCAGATCGGGGGTGACCCACTACTGAGAGTGATGAGCAATGTGGTCTAAGGCTGGGAGGTTCATGGAAGTTCTGCACACAGTTGGTGATATTATTACCAAGATAAGTGTCAATTGTGTGATAAATTTACATGCTGCATTGTTATTTACGTGTTTATTTTTATGGGTTTATCCTATGTGTGGTTATTACTGTCTTTATATTTATGGGTATTGCTTGTATATATTTACTGTCGTTTCAGTATGAATCTATGCATTTACAAAATGTATTTATCTATTTATGTTTTATATATATAGCTTCTGCAAGAGTTCTCTGTGTATATGTTTTAATTGCATGCAGTTCAAAAAATTTATGTGGCATAGCCAGTTGGATGATGGGTATGTTACAATATATTCCAAAGAAGAGAAGAAAAGCATTCTATCGTGTATCATGGTCTGACATGCGAGGACGTTACACCAGCTCCAGCTTCTTCCCTGCTAGCAGCTCCATCAAAACTCATATTCCACATTTCATCCTTTGGATTGTTTTGCTGATATGTAATTTCCTCTGTTCGAGGATCAATTTTGTCTTTGATAGCCATGACAGTTGTTAGCTCCCCCTCTTCAAAACTCAAGTTATTATAGAAAATAGAGGAACCAAATTCGATATCAACAAATTAAATATGATGATTATTTGGTTGAGTTTTTCTACTTGCCATGTACTTGAGCGACACTTCTCTATACAACCTCCTTTCTTGGCCAAAAACAGGGATAGTAGCATATGACATGTCCATTTTCAAAGTTCCTTTCATTTTTCAGCCCAAGATATAGATAACAACATGCCAAATTTTAGAGGGATGTTGACAACCACCACGTCCATGATCAGATTTTTCAATGGGATTTGAGACAATGATACGACCAGATCTTTGATAAAACCTAAGCATTTCACCTTCCTTGAGTCAAAAGAGAAAATACCCTTATAAGGTCTTGTAATATCTAGGCCCAACTCATCCATGACCACCTTGGGCATGAGATTATGTGATGCTCCTGAATCTAACATGACATTATGTAAGGTCATGTCATGAATTTTAAGGCTAACATAAAAATGAGGAACATCATCAACATCACCACTCTCTTCCACATGCGGGCCAAACAAGATAGCAGGGTGATCATCTTATGTGTTCAAGGTGTTAGGGGATTCTTCCATTTTTATCATTTTCATGATCTGATTTCTATATTCTCCATTCTTGATCAACTCATTAAACATAACATAAATTTTTATTTTAGCCATTTCGCTTTCAAAATTAAAAGGAGACAGAGCTTTTTCTACCTCTTTGATGATCATTTCCTTTCTTTCCTTAGGTATTTTATTTGGGGGTTCTTATTTTGATTTTCCTTTCTCCATTACATCCTTTACTGAATTGTATTACTTCAGTTGGATTGAAGAAGGTGTATTTATCTGAAGTTCCTTTGTAGGATTTTCCTTTGGAAGATTTGCAGGCACCCTTTTACTTCTAAGGTTATACTGCTTCTAAAGCTGCGTAATAGCATTGTGGTATCCTTTCCTAAACTCTTCTATTTCCGATGACACCATATCATCATTTTCCTACATAAACTTATTATTTGCATCCATAAATTGATCATGTTCTCCTTTGGTTGAGAACACGTTTGTTTTTGTATCGTCACAACAATGCATATGGTCTTCGATTATTTGATCAAAATATTTGTTTGCATAGTTGTTTTGGAAAGGAGTTTTTATTTGTTGATCACCTTGATCCCTCTAGTCTCTTTTCTTGATCTGTGGAACCGGGGCTCTTATAATTTTTTTATTTCTAATCTGAAAATCAGTTTGATCCTTGGTGGCAGGCTTATTTTCCATGAACATCCTCTCCATGAGTCTTTCCATAGTCTTCATCATCATGCCAAATTTCTTGTCTGATGATTGAGACACAGAGGGTTGTGCTTCCCCTTGGAACTTCTTCACACTTATGTCAAGATTATGTTTGATATTCCATGATGCCATTAGATTTACTTCTACTTCAATTGTGTTGCTCATCATATCATCTAATGTATTGGATCTTCTTTCTCTTAACAATAAGGCAAAGTCATTGTCAAAAGAATCAACACATCAAAGTTGGGAAGCTTCAGAAGGAGGTTTGACTTCTATGGGAATTGATTTATAAACTTTCATAAATTTGGTTGAGAACTCTTGTACTGTTTCATTTGGTGATCTTTTTATATTATTGTACCCAGTTAGTAACTGAAGAGGATTCATATTATCACCCCACCTGGAAATAAAAAGTGTTTCAAAAGCTACAAAATTAGGGATACTCACTGCTGGAAGAGATTTGATCCATTTTATGACCTCACCTGAGAGACTTTGTGCAAACAATATTGTTTTTTCATCCTCATAATCTACCTCTTTAAGGTCGAAAAAGTCATTAAACCAATCTAAGTGTTTTTGAGTTTAAGCATTCCCTTCAGCATCATATAATTTAATTATCTGATTATAATTCTAAGGTAAATCATGTAATCATGAAGACAAGGCAAGAGGATCGAATATGGTGGCCATGAATCTAGGAGGAGTTTGAAATAGCTAACTAGTCTAAGTGGAAATTACAACAACTTGAGGGGGGTTGGTTGGTATCAAAGATTGGAAATTTTTCTCATCGAAGATGATTTCATTCAAATAAGATTCTGATCTGGATCTGAACAAGGTTTGTTCAAGTAATAAATCAAAGTCAAGTTCATCAATTCTTTTTACCCCATATTTAGGTAAATATAGGTTCCTGTCCAGGTAACATACTGAGTCTTTTATCCTTTCCTTTATTTTGTGTAGAAGTTTTTCAAGATCATACATAGATGCTGCAGGATCTGCATTAGGGTTCGCTCTAGTGTAAAATTTCTTAGGAGACAAGATTAATGATTCATACTACTTTACACTACTAATCTCATTCAATGAAGTCATCAGGGTAAAATAAGTTTCAACCAATATAGGTATCTGATTCACTATTACCCCGAGGAATCAAATCTACAACTTTAGTCATTTTTTCCCAGGGAAAGTTTTCAATTCTGTCCCCGACAACGACGCCACAATGTTATCACTTAGTAAATTGTTGGGATGAAGAGAATGATATACCAAGGTAACATACAAACCAACTTTAAGACTGGAAACTAGCCTTCCCAATCTAGATAGGGCTCTCTCTGAGACCTAGTCTTTGATAGATAATAACTTTGGACTGAAAACTAGATTTAGATGCTTGAGAAAGTTTTTTCTTGTTTTGTTGGCAAGGAAGTATAGTACTTTTTTGGATATGGAGTCAACCCCCTAAAAACAAGAAAAATAAATGATTGGTAAGGGAAGATTTGAGAGGACAAAGGATAAATAGGTAATGGTATTTCAATTTCAATATTGTTGTGTATGGTGAAATAAAGGATAAACATAAATCAAATCAGAGCACCATTAGAGATGAATTCCTACCTAACTTAGAAGAAAACATAGAGTTTAAATGGTCGAGTCTAAAGCACCACGAGATGAATTTTAAACCCTTTAAGTATTTCCAATTTAAATGAATGGAAACATGATTTTGCAGGAAACAATAAGTACATACGAATATAGGATCACTATACATCAAACCAACACCACTAGAATATTTTCATCGAAAGCTTCAGGACCTCTGCATTTATATTTCCATCAAATTCAAAAAGTTACATTCAAGAGTGTGCTATCTACACTACTTTCTCAAGCCAAATTACATAAAAAAGATCCAATATATAGAAAACTAATTCCCTCATGGGCTTCTATGTTCGAACTACTTCCCCCTAGAATCCTGGATTCGGTTACTCTCCCCCTGGACAACCTTTTCAACAAAATTTACTAAAAATAGAAACCCAATTTTGCCCAATCATATCATAACCATCATATTTGTTTCAATCATTTGTTCATAAGTAATATTTGACCATTTTGTTGTGATAAATCAATGTTTTCTTCAAAGGGGTGCCCGAGTAATCATGCGTACTGCTGGAAACTCTGTCACCTTTGTATATAAAACTCATGTGAGTGGCGAGTTTGTGTAGTGGATTTCCATTTGTGGTCTCTCTTGCAACTCCAAGTGGCATCAATAGTTGGGGACCATGCATCTCTTTCAAAAGTTGTATGTGTTTCATTAATACCTTCCCTTCTCATTAGGTAAGATTACAACGTTTGCGCAACGAATATTCATTGAGCAAGTGTTGTGTCTGACTTCTTGTTAATGTAAGAAAACAAGCTATGTACAGAGAAATATTCCATGCTATGACCCAAAAAACCAAAAATGGGGCTCCCTTACTCATGCCTCCACAAATCCAGCTAGGATATTTAGCTTGTCCTTATTTTCTTCCTCCAACTTCGCCTGCGACCTTAAATATCTGACTATTTTTCTTAAAGACCAGTTCTGTTTGTTCAAACTCTTCACTTGTCTCAACAAAACCACATTTATTTTCAGTTTTTATTGAGCACTAGAGAGATATGCACATGCATTATCAATAGCTGGTTTGCACTCTTTGAAATATTCCGCGATTTTTTCCTCTGACATCCTCTGTTCTTCTTGAAGATCAATGATTACATCTTGGGCCTCTCTGAGCTATTTTTTAATCCAATTTACATTATTTTCCATTGTTGTGGGTGAGGTAGGGGATAACTTACTTGCTCGAATCTGTGAAGTTGGTGTTTCAATAATATTTTTTGCCAATTGTCTTCTCAACTCTCTATTTTATTGATAAAATTGGGCAATAACGTGTTGCGCTTGGTTTAGTTGCTACTTCATTTCCTGATTATTTTCACTTTCGTCACCTAAATCCACTTGTATTTCATCAATTCCCTTGTTTTCACCTTCAACAATCTCTAGTTGAATGATGTGCATGGGAAATCTCTTGGCAGAGGACTTGGTGAGTGGTTTACTGGGAGCGTGGATCTCCTTAGTTTTATCAGTCAATCTTGACCTGATTTTCTTCAAGGATGTTGGCTGACTGAATGAAGAGTCTTCTATTTCTTTCCCTTTTCTTTTTCCAGTAACATCTTCCTTTATCTCCTCTAAACTATGAAGTGATGATTCCTCTGTAGAGAGAAGAATGTCTCCTTTAGGGTCTTTGGGAATGTTATCTGAAATCGAAAAATAATTCCATTCCTTGTTCAAATGTATCAATTTTTCAACCAATAACATTTTAATTAATTGAAAATGGAATAAATTGTTCCCTGGCTGATAAGCCTTGGCTTGGACACTATATTCCATCTTTCCCAGCCTCTAACACAAGAGGAAAGGTAAGTATAAGGGATTTTTCCGTGTGAAGTGCTTCTGTAACCTGATGTGGCATGGATACACCCTGTCGAACCTTCCTTCACATGTGAAATATTTTATGATTATATTTAGAAGTTTCTCGAAAGGATCCAGGAGATACTTGCTTGGAATGTTGGCTCCAATTTTCCGATTTCGACATTCGGGCTTGATGAAATTCATATAACATGAAATGTATAAAGGCATACTTTTAAACCATTTTTATCTGTGTGGAGGGATATCTGTCTCCGCTGACAAAGTTTCCTCCGTCACTTGGAAAGTGATTCTCGCAATTGTCGCGCTGACCCCAGTAAAATTGAGGGTGAACTTCTCAGCCAGTTTAAATGCATAAATGCAGCTTGTTCAAAAGACACCTTGATCGCCAGGTATTCATTTATCAACTCCATATCCTGAGGTTCAAACCTCATGGCCCTGCCACTTCTCGCCTTCTTTCTTATGCTTTGGGAAACTGCCATGATGCTGATATATATTAATTTCATGCCTGCCATAATGAATTGCAATACCCTCTATGTGTGAAAAATAAGAATGATGAAATTTGTGGAGACTATAAGAAAGGGTAGCAATAAGAATATTTGCATGGAAAACAAATCAATAACATAAATTCCTGGCGTGAAAGTAAATCACAACGAGGAAATTCAACACAGTGGGAAAACTCGATGCGATAGTAAAGTGCGATGAAAAAATTCGGCACAACGGGGAAACTCGACGCGGTAGGGAATTGTGACATAAAATTTCGGTGCAATGGAAAACTTGACACGGCGGTAGGAAATTTAGAAGGAAGAAGGTTGACTGTGAGACGAAACGATGCATCCAAAAATCTAGTTTGTAGTGAGCTCCAAAACACTTTAAGCAATGGATGAAAAAAATGGAGGAGACAAAGCAAAATCAAAAGAACAAACTTACGTAATGACTGGCATCAAATAACGTTTATGCAGTGAAGGGCTCCAGAGCTTGCTAAAAAAAGTATGGATGATGCACAAACTATGAAAGTGAAGGAGAGGCATGAAGGGTGACCAATATTTATTCTTGAATTGATACATAATGAAATCATGTAAAAGGACAATAAATCCATGACGACGAAAAGTTTGGAAGCAGGCTTAATATTTGCGCATCAAACTCATGCAATAGGTACACTTTTGAAGTGTGCAAAGTACAAATGATAGAAGTTCCATGATTGTTTACTTTTCTGACTTCATGATTAGGGAATGATGCTCTTAATATCTTTCGACGTGACCTTTATCCCAACCACTTGACTCAATTTTGGTACATAATTTCCACCCTTTCGTCATGACTTGAGACTTAGGGAAGTGGACCTTTACGACTTTGTTTGCACCCAATTCGTCACTAGGTGAGAAAATTAAGAGTGCTTACATGCCCAGTTGGGCTCTGCTAGGCATGACAGCTGTGAAAGGAAAGGTTAGAAAGAGAAACAACAGAGTTATAAACAAAAATCAAACTAAAACTAATTAAAAATAAGAGCATATGAAACAATGAAAAATAAATAAAAATGGACCAATATCACCAATGTATAAGCTGATCTTATTGATGAAATCCAAAGGCACAAAGGAGAAAGGGGACTTGGGTCCCTTCTTTCTCCAATGGAAGGCTCTTGAGGCCCTCAAAGCTTGCTCTCCTTTACAATGAATTGATGAAAATGTGGGTGAAAGAACTCCAAGCTTATTCACTCAAGTGAGGGGTGAATAACTCTATGAAATGCAGCTTGTAATGTTTATTGCCAAAGAATGGGTCCTTAGCAATCTCAACAGCATAACAGTATGAAGAATTCCTTGAGAA
>SNQJ01S0073210.1:134650-147362 GCA_010110895.2 Picea sitchensis | reverse complement strand
TTTCTTAAGCCTGCTGATTTCTATCTCTTGCAGGTTCATTTTCTCCATAGACTTGGCAAGGTCTGCTGTTCCTTCTGGTAGTGACACTGGTGTGGCAGAGGGGATTGTTGTCACTGTTGCTGTGCTCAATTCGGCAATTGGGATAGCACTCAATGGAATGCCTTCCATTGGCTTCATCTTCTGTTTCTCCTTTAGGAGTCTCTCCATCTCAGCCTCCATCTCTTTTAGCTGAGCATTCTGCTCCATGAGTAACTTTAGCATCTCATCCTTCTCACCTTCCTTTTCTGCTATATCCTTCGCTTGTGAATCCTCTTTGGGTGAAAGTTTCAGCTGTTTTCTTAAGGATGCGATGTCAAATTTTTTCTTTTTTATCATCTCTTCTGCAGCCTTGACATTCGCAGGGTCATAATCGATCTTGAGGACCAACTCCTCCAACATCTTGATTCTGTTGTCTTTCGTGAAAGATGATATTTTCTCCAGCTTAAGTTGTGTCTGAGCATTGTTCAAAGACACCTGAAACTTTGCTGCAGAAGCTGAAGCATGGTCCAATGTGTTAAAAACCATCTCCCCTGTTTGTTTGTGCAGATCCATCTGATCTGCTGGATGCACGTCCTTCGCCTGGAATTCGAACGTGGCCCTTTTGTAATCTGAGATCACCTTGGGATCCGGTACCTGTGCTTGGAGGTAGGACATGTGCATCCTACCCTTTTCTGTGTCAAATGATGAAAGAAGCCTATGATGAGTTGTGGACGACTGCTTCCGAAACTAGGCATAAGTACTGCTATTTAGGGTCTGGTTCTTCTTCTTGATCAATTCATACTTTTCATAGATGCCCAACTTGGGCACAATCTTGCTTGGTTGAGTATCTAGGGGAGAATCTGTGGATTTCTTCGGTATTGCTGTGGTGATTGCCTTATGCTAGCTCGAGCCAAAAGGTAGAATGACCGTATTGATCCCTGTGGTAGCTACTGTGGCAGGTGGGACTTCTTGTTCTACTATCGCGCCAGGCGTTGAAACTGTCTTTGGCCTCTTGGTGTGCATTTGGAACTCTTCTGATGACACCTCTGTTATAGGAAGAGACGATTCCTGTCGGGGCCTCTTCTCCTTGGGGACCTGAGGTGTGGTAGTGGGTGGCACACTCATTGAGGGAACCTGCTGTTCCACTTCAACTTGTTGCTCCATCTCAACTAAGGTATCATGCACCCATACTGTCTGATTAGCAAACTTTTCTATCTCGGGCTTAGACTCATGTACATACGGGATATTCTTATTTCTCACCCGCATTTCTGAGATGATCCCATAGGGATCATAGTGCCACAGGAAAATTGCAAAGAATTTCATCTCCCTCAACATTCTGTCAGCTTCCTCCCCGGCGCCTCGACTATTGCAGATGAAAGAACCTATCTGCCCCTTGATTCTCAATTGCTGCTTCTTCTTCAGGGAAACAAAATGAATGTCATCTGAATTCATTATCTGCCTAATATATTCTAATGCAAAAATTCTTACCGACACATATTGAGGTAGTTTGTAAGGTGCCAATTCGCACCCGAAAACTCTAATTTCGGTGTGGTTCTAATATAAGTACCAGTCTCCTGTCTTCGCGTTGTCCGAGAGATGCATAATTATTTGGACTTCATCGTTGATTCATGGCTCAGGCCTGCCACTCAACATGCTAACCACCGGGTGGTAAAACTGATCAATGAAATCTTTGAAGTCGTATTCAGCAGAGTTATGCTTCAGAAGAGAAGTCCATGTTGTGACTGGCTGGGGCCTTCCGTTTGCGTCCATCTTCTGCATGGGGAAGCTGAATTTGTCGGCTTGAAAGTAAATGAACATGTACACCAGTATGGAAGAATATCTGAACATTCCCTCTGTGCCAAAATTCACGAACTGTTCTTGAATACTGTCGGCCAAGAAGGTGCTGTAATTGAACTGTGTTGTGGGCTTTTCATTGTTTGAGAAAATGGACAGAAAACCCAGGATGGGCTCGTCTACCCATTGGTCAGAATAATAACCAAGCAGGGCGCAAAGGGAAGAAATGATTTGGTTTCCTTTGGTGGAGAACATGGAGGAAGGGTAAGGGAGATTTGTGGAAGGGAGAGGAGCGGAAGTGGGGAGAAAAAGATCGAATATCTGAGATCTCTGAGGAAAGGTCATTTTCTGATATAACTCAATGAGGATTTCTAAATTGAATGGGGACGCAGATTCATCACAGGGAATTTGCATCATCTGGTCAATATCTTCGGGAGTGATGAAGAAGAGGATGTCTCCAGATGAAGAGACGATGGCCTTCTGGTCGGGGATGTAATGGGCTTGGCATTTGAGGGAAAATTCGGGGAAATGATGAATCTAGGGAATGAGATACAGGGGCAAGTTGGACTCCCAGAGTCCAATTTCGTTGCTCTGGTCCAGGAACACCTCCTGGAGCCACGACTGAAGATCCGAAAAGTCGAAGTCGCAAATGGTATCTGCGATCAATCTATCTTTATCCACCAACGGGATTTTGTCTAGGTCAACAGGAGGAGGAAGAAAAGGATTCTCTTCTCCTTCCGCTAGCCTTGGCTTTGGCGCCATCTCAGCAACAATACCTGCAATAAACAATATGTTAGTGGGGTCGACTGACTATGGGTGAAGACGACGAGGAAGCAATGGAGGAATAAGAGGTAAGTTTTTTGGCGCAATGGATGATTAATGAATGAAAAGGGAAAACGATAGTTTTATTAAAAAATTGGGGTCGGTTGGGCGCGGGAGACAGGTCAGCAGGATAACGGGTATGTTATCCTGTAATAAATGGACAACAGGCCACTTGGGACGAAATGGCAGATGATGGTGGCTAAAGCACACAGACGAGTGACGTGGAGGTTGGTGATTGGAGGTAAAGGTCGCCAAAAGGGATTGTTCATGAGTGAAGAGGGTTAGGTACTGAAAACATGGACTGACATTAGTTATGGGATGTGACTCGACCCCGGGAGCAAGTGGAACAAGTGGACTCAGTGGAGGATGACGTCCAAGAGTGACGGGCTGTCAGAAAACATGTGGGGGATAGGACTTCTGGACCAATAGGACAATGCCACATGTAACAAGGGGCCCGCCAAAAGGAATATTCATTCCGGACCCCCCCTTTGGTTAAAAGCAGAATACTAGGGGGGGTCCAAAATTCATTGTGAGCCATAGATCTGCGCGCTTATTTCCTGGCCGCAGATCTTAGAGCACATTTTAATACTCATTCCGGACCCCCCCCTCCATTAAAGGCAGAACGGACGGGGGGGGGTCCGGAATCCATTGTGGACCATTGATTTAAGCACTCCTTCCTGAGTCATCCAGATGAGAACCCAAGTTATTACCGATTCCGGACCCCCCCCCCTCGGTTAAAATTAGAATGGTTGGGGGGGTCCGGAACGCGCTGTGAGCCGTAGATCTTAGCGCCGTGATCGGGACCGTTGATAAGTGCAATAAACATAGATCATGAACGAATGACGTATGCACTTGGGGAAAACTTAGGATAAAAGCCATTTTATGGATTTTTTCCTTCAATTTTACAAAGGAACACCACCATGGGACTTGGAACGACTTATTTTGTAGACATTTGGAACATGGTGTAATCTTGATTTCAAGCTGGTTTTAATGGATTTGAAAAATAAAGAGACTGACCTACATGCTAACCTATCTTCCTAGGACAATTAACCAAGATTAAATTGTTGGGTTAAGAAATTACTCTACCTAAGGGCTATCTGACCAGGATTAGACAGTCTGGTCAAATTTATTCACTAACCTAACCTAAGGGCTATCTGACCAGGATTAGACAGTCTGGTAAGATTTATTCACTAATCTAACCTAAGGTCTATCTGACTAGGATTAGACAGTCTGGTCAGATTTATTCACTAACCTAGCAACATTAAATTTAAAAAAAACTTGGCCATGCTTGAAAGGTATGGCCAAGTTACCATTATTGCATGGGGCTTTTCTTTTCAATTCTTTTATGCCCTCTTTTACTTTTCTTCTCTTTTTCTTTTCTTTCTTTTTCTTTTCACAAATTATTTGAAGAATGAAACATCATTTTTCAACAAAATCACTAGATACAGATAATATCCAAGTCATCAATTGATTCCCATAATTTATGGGGTGATAACAGATGGAAGCCATTATTTCCACCTACCATTTACACGGGAAAGTTTCAATGTGGTGGGACCAACTGAAGCAAGTGGAACATGTTAATGAAAGTAGGATCACTTGGAAGAAGTTCATGAAGTACTTCCAGAAGGAGTACCTCTCAAAGCATTTCTATGACAAGAAAATGTAGGAGTTCTTTGAACTCAGGTTGGGAAGCATGACTATGGCAGAGTACAAGAAGAAGTTCTTGGGATTGTTAAAGTATGTCAGGTTCATTGATGATGAGAAAGTGAAAATACAAAGATTTCTAAGTGGACTGCCAACCTTTTATAAGGAAAATATCAAGTATGATGAGCCCAAGACCTTGACTGAGGCTATCAGGAAGTCTAAATACCTTTATGAGCAAGGCCAAGGAAGATAATCTCTATAGAAATCTTGGAAGGACAAGAAGAATGTGAATTCTGATCAGAGGAGGAAAGGATTCAAACCTCCCTTAAATAGGAATGAGCCTAATATAAATCATCAAGATCAGTATGCTAAGGGAGATTTCAAGAAGGAGGATTCCTTGGGAAAAAGGGGAAGACCACCAATCCAATGATGGGGATGCAAGGAAGATCACTTGTACAAGGATTGCCCACACAGAAAAGACAAAGTTAAGACTGGCTACAACACTCAAAGATATGGGAAGAATATATGCATCTTTAAATGATCAACAAGCAGAGTACCAGTCCAATATGATTGAGGTGGAAAGTAAGATCATAAATCAACCTGTTGATTTTTTGATGGATTCAGGAGCAAGTCCTTGCTACATTGATCCTAATACAGTGGATAGATTACAGTTGGAGAAAAGTAAACTTGGAAAAGCAAGTTTGGTTGAGTTAGCCACTAGAACCAAAAGAAGAATCCATGATATGGTCAAAAGTTGTTCCATAAGTATTAATGGCGTGAATACTAGTATTGATATAAATATCATACCATTGGGGTCTTATGATATTCTCATTGGAATGGATTGGTTGGACAAGCATCATGTTGTCCTAGATTGTCATAACAAGACATTTACATGTATTGATGGAAATGGAAAACAGAGCACTGTGAAAGGTGTTCCAAGACCCATCTCTATAAGGGATATTTCAACCTTACAACTAAAAAGATGTTTTAGGAAAGGATTTCAATTGTATGAAACTCATGTGTAAGAGACAAAAAATACAAAGGGGCCAAGCCTTGAAGATTCCTTGGTACTACAGGAATTTGAAGATGTATTCCAAGAAATACCTAGATTGCCACCAAGAAGGGAGATAGATTTCTCAATTGATTTAGTGCCAGGAGCCACCCTGGTGTAAAAACACCTTACAGAATGAGCTACCGAAGTTAAAAGAATTAAAAATGCAGTTGGAGGAATTGTTGAATAAAGGGTACATACGTCCAAGTGTTTCACCTTGGGGAGCACCAATACTTTTTGTCAAAAAGAAGGATGGAAACTTGAGGCTGTGCATTGACTTCCAACAGCTGAACAAGTACACTATAAAGAACAAGTATCCTCTACCCCGAATTGATGACCTCTTTGATCAACTAAGAGGAGCAAAGATATTTTCAAAAATTGACCCGAGGGAAGGATACCATCAGGTAAGAATCAAGGCAGAAGACATTCATAAGACATCCTTTAGGACCAGGTTTGGGCATTATGAATTTGTAGTGGTTCCATTTGGACTGACCAATGCACCAGCTGTATTCATGTGCTTAATGAATGGAATATTTAGAAATTATTTGGATAAGTTTGTCATAGTATTCTTGGATGACATACTTATCTATTCTAAGTCTGAAGAGGATCATGAACATCACTTAATAATGGTATTGCAAGTACTGAGAGAAAATCAATTGTATGCCAAGTTGAGTAAGTGTTCTTTCTATCAAAAGCAGATCCGTTACTTGGGACACATTATTTCAGAGCAGGGCATAATAGTAGATCCATATAAGATCGAAGCCATTAGAGGATGAAAAACACCCAGAGATGTGTCAGATGTCAAATATTTAATGGGATTATCTGGATACTACAGAAGGTTCATAGTAGGGTTCTCTAATATTGCTCATCCCATCACTTCTTTGCAAAATAAGTGAACTAAATTTGAATGGACACTCAAGTGTGAAAATAATTTTAATCTATTAAAGGAATTTCTTACTAGTGCACCTGTGTTAAAGATTGTTGACCCAAATGAAAGTTTTGTGGTATGTAAAGACACATGTAAGGAAGGACTTGGGGGAGTCCTCGTGCAAAATGGACATGTCATTGGATATGAGTCCAGAAATCTTAAGGAACATGAGAGGAACTATTCCACCCATGACTTGGAACTTGCTGCAATTGTTCACACCTTAAGGATGTGGAGGCATTATCTCATGGGGAAGAAATTCGAATCAAGGATAGACCACATTGTCCTGAAGTATATTTTTGAACAACCAACATTGAATGCCAGAAAAACAAGATGGCTGGAATTTTTAACTCAGTATGACTTTGCTATTAAGAATATCAAGGGAAAGGAGAATAAAGTTGCCAATGCACTTAGTAGAAGAGTGCATATCATGCATGCTACTTCTGTCAGTATGCATTAGTCAAACTTGAAGAGAAGAATTTTAGATGGCCTTGTTACAAACCAACATTACCTACAGGTAAAGGAAAAATTACAACAAGGAGATGTACAACAAAAAATAAAGGAGTATGAGATAAAGGAAGACAGATTACTCATGCATAAAAATAGAATCTATGTTCCTAGTTCTGGAGAACTGAGGAATTTGGTATTGAAGAAAATGCATGATGTTCCTTATGATGGACATCCCGGTTACCAGAAAACAATCACAACAATAAGAAGTTAGTTCTTTTGGCCGAGAATGAAGAAGGATGTTGCTGATTACATCGCTCGATGTATGGAATGTCAGAAGGTGAAGTCTGAGCATAGGCACCCAACATGTTTGTTGTAGCCATTGCCAATCCCATAGAAGAAATGGGAAGTGATCACCATGGATTTCATTATAGGATTACCCAAAACGAATAAGAAACATGACTCAATCATGGTGGTGGTTGACAAGTTAACAAAGGCTTCTCATTTTGTGCCTGTGAAGACAATGCATACACTGACTAATATTGCAGAAATTTTCATGAAGGAAATTTCTAGGTTGCATGGGATACCTAGGACAATCATCTCAGACAGAGATATGAAGTTTACCTCCAATTTATGGAGGGGAGTTTTTAAAGGATTTGGCACAAATCTAAACTTTAGCACAACATATCATCCCTAGATAGGTGGGAAAACAGAGAGAGTCAATCGAATAATTGAGGACATGCTGAGAATGTATGTGATGGATAAGCCATCTAAATGGGATGATTACTTACACTTGGTTGAGTTTGCATATAATAATGGGTATCAAGATTCATTGAGAATGAGCCCATTTGAAGCCTTGTACGGTAGGAAATGTGATACTCCAGTAATCCAAGACAACCCAACATATAGAGTGGTACTTGTGCCGAAGTTGCTCAAGGACATGGAAAACTAGGTGGTCAAGATCAAGCAGAATTTAAAGGTAGCTCAGGATAGACAAAAAGCTTATGCAGACAAGACCATGACAACTAGATAATTTAAAGTAGGGGAGCATGTACTTTTGAAAGTGAAGCCCAAGAAAATCTCTTTGAAATTGGGTAGTTGTACAAAGCTGGCAGCTAGATTCTATGGTCCATTTGAAATATTGGAGAGAATAGGGCCAGTTGCATACATGATTTCATTGCCTACTTCCATGAATGTGCATAATGTATTTTATGTCTCTTTACTAAATAAATATGTACATGATCCTTAGAACCATTTTATTGATTAGCGTATGATTCAGGGAGAGACATAGAGAGATTTTTAGGTTCATCCAGTGCTGGTATTGGACATAAAAGTAAAAATTCTCTGGAATCGAGTTATAGAGTTGATAAAAGTTCAATGGACCTGCTATGGCCCTAAAGATGCTACCCGGGAGCATGAATATGCCATGCGGGTAGAGTCCCCATAGATTTTTGAATAAATTTGAGATTTTGATCTCTATTTTGTATATGCACTAAGGACAGTGCCAAAATAAGGAGGAGGGGATGTAACACCCCAAGTTTTGAACCCCCATTCTAAATAATATATTGTTACAATGCTGAGAGGCTAGAGTGCCCAAAAAATTATTAAAAGGCCAGTGTGCCCAAGACATGTAATTTTTTATCATTATTAATAATAGATACATGGTTGGCTGCTAGACGAACAAGGACTAGAGTTATAGGGAGATATGATTCCACAAGAGAGGGGGCTTGAGGGGCTAAGTGTTTATTCCTATTTTAATTACCCCTTTTTGTCTAAGGGAGGGGATCAGTTACATGAGATTCTTAGGGAAGGCCAGGAGGTTCTTGATTCCCCAGGAAGTTACTTAAACCTGCCTCTGGTCTGATGGGGGGGTTCGACTGATGGATTGTTCGATGATTTCTTGTACGTTCATTCATTTCCCTCACGCCCTTCCATGCACTCACTTACCCATCCATTGATCCATCCTCACCTGTGTCTTGTCTTGGTAAAGGAAAAAGAGATGCTGAGAATTATCTATTGGATAGTTGGTTGTAATGGTTGTTGGTGCAATATAGCCATGACTTGGGGCCTACATGTCTGAGATGCATTGGCCTGCGCCCTGTTTTTCTCACAACTGCAAGTCCTGAGAGTTCCAACATTGATATTTTGGACTAGCTGTGATGGAGGCCCCAAAATAAAGGAGAAGGATTGTGTGGCAGAGAAGGGTGGAGGTCCATTCTCTTGGGCGGTATAGGCTGGGTAGAAGAGGTATGGGTACTTGGATTGTTGTGGGTGTTGGGAAACCTGTGAGATCTTGAGAGATGACTAGTTTGGAAACCCAAGTACACTCTGGAAACTTCCTTGTGGATTCATAGCCCTGGTTCGCGGGTGACACTGCTGTTGAGATTTGGAGCAGTGGTGTCTACGGTTGGGTGGAACGTCCTTGGTCTGCAACCAGTTGGTGTCACCTTTTTATAAAGATAAGTGTTCTCTGTCGTGATATTATTATCTGTGTATGAATGTATTCCACTGTGTATTTTAATTATCATCTAACTAAATCTTATATTATGCATGCTTGCTAGATATTGCTGTGCATGTTGCTAAATCTTGTATCTTATTCATTCTTATTAATGAAATAAGGTATCGGTAAGAGTACGAAGTCCAAGGGTGGGCTTGAAGGTAGCATGCCCCAGCCCATGGGTGGCTGGGTATGTTACATTTCAGAACTAGAAAGTGGCTGCCATAAGATAGCCATGCCAAAGGAGATACACTAGCATGAGTTGCAGCTGGAGGAGGCTAGAGTCGAACTAGCACAAGAGGAGCTGACATGAACTAGTCTATCAGGAGAGATAGTTGAACAAAATTTTAGTGGTGAGACTGTGGAATTAGAGTCTACAGCAGAGTGGCCATTTAGTGCCATGGAAGATGAAAGCAATGTGGGGGATCAAGATGATCTACCCTTAGAGCATCATGAAGAGTTGCAGATGAGTAGACTACATAATATAAGCCAATTAGGGGAGCAGCTGGAAGAATCCATAGAGGAGATAAGGAACATGATGGTGAAGTTAGCGAAAGAAGTGGACAAAAAGGAGAATATGGAAAAAGAAGGACATGCACACACAACAGGGAATATGATGAAGAAACGACAACAACAAAGAAGAGGAGTAGGAGGACAACTCTAGGAGAAGGTTTGGGATCCAGGAGGATTTCAACAGAGCTGGGAAGCTCATGAGCAGGAGATCATGAATTTTCATAGCCATGGAGTATGATGCAAGAGACTCGCTCCACCTCAGCATACACCAGCTGATTAGCACGATTGGTGCACATTCAAGGAAGGGAGAGGCATCACCCTCTCATTTTTCCTTCGAAATCTAAATTGTGATTAAGAAAATTAATGTCGTCTGAATGGTAGAGCCAAGTTTTGCCTTCTCATAAGCCATAGATGAGGTCACCATTAAGTGGATGATGGTAGGAGGAATCTGCATCCTATTTATATCAGATTTCCATCATTGTAATCTGCCTTGATAGCCAGGCATTTTGAAATGTGATTATACACCACTAGCTTAGTTTGGAGGGAAACTCATCGATCCCCTCTTGTATAAATATTTTTATTGTATGCCCTTAGAGAGTTGTTGTTGATACTCGAGTCGAGAGGTTGTTGATAGGGATATTGATGAGAGTCGAGATTCAATTGCGGTCCGTACCCATATATTTTAAATGAACATTTCAGCATTAATAGAAAGTAACATATTTTCCCGTTTATCAATTTCAGTATAATGGATGTTTAATTGTTAATGTCATTCATATGCGTTTATACTATAGATGTATGTTAGAAATCGTCTGCAGGGATATAAGTATAATCTTCTATTTGTGAGTATGTTGGATTAATTCTAGTTCTCTAGGCTAAGCGCAAGGAGTGTGCGATAGAGAGTTGAAACTCTGTGAGCCAACGCAAGGAGTGCATGTCTGAACTCATTCGAGTCAGAAGAGAAGTTTCTAGGAGAACACACCAGGATAATTCACTGACTCGGAGGGGAATTTCAAGGTTGATGAATACCTTGGGAAGAAAGGATGCGTGGGAGAAATCACAACATAGTGGTACTAAATACTCTGTAAGAATATGCCAGGAGGGCATTGAGTAAGTGCGAGTGCGCACAAGAGAAACACATTCTAGAGTGTTAGAGACATTGAGAGAACCCCGGGGTTTCTGAAAACTCTGAGGAAGGAAGGCTTTGCAAGTGTGCATCATCCGAGGAAAGGATATGCCTTAATAATTTTGGAAGGGCTTAGGGAGAAGCTGTCATAAGGTTTAAATGAGCGCAAGGAGTGTGACAAGGATAAAGTAAGTTCATATTACAAGCTTAGGAGGAAGAGCGTGGAGTTTCTAGAGAAAGCGATGGAAAGTATGCAGAAGGACACATGAGAAATGAGAAACTAGAAGGTTTCAAGCTGAGCAAAATCTCATAAGAACTAGCATAGAACTCTACAAGGAGTGCAGAAGAAGGGCTGAGAAAATTCTAAGTCTCGGGTGGAAACAATGCTAAGTGTGTGCATATGAGGAAGGACTCTTGAAGTCCCGAAGTGTGAAGGACATGACGAAGTCTCAAAGATAGTGAAATATCCCATATTCGAGAGGAGATAGGTGGCAGAAGATTTGGAGATCCGGGAGCTAGAGCTCCGAAAGGTTTGCTAAGAGAAAACAAAAACCTTCTTGAAGTCGTGAAGAGAAAAGTGAATGCAAGACATTGGTTCTAGAAGGGATGAATGGAAGAATTCCACACGATTCAGAGGAGTATTACTCTGGGAACTATAAGAGGAGGATAGTGAGAGACTCCCAAAGGCCAGAGTCTGAATAGATCACAGTCATCGATCTGAAGGAGGGACAGGGACCATCTATCCTCATGCCATTTAAGTTCACCGATTCAAAGTTCAGGAATGCAGGAGTTGGCCATTGGGAAACAAGATGAAGCCCAAAAACCAAAGAACTTTTGTGGTAGAGCCCCAGGACACAGCCCAAGTTCACATGATAGAAAGGGCCTCGCAGGGAGAACTAGTGTCGCCACCAACTTTCTTTGAAGGGCCAAGAAGAGGGCTGCGAGGTTAAGAAGACCTGCACTTTGGAGAAAGAAGGACCCGTGATAAAGCATATTGGGTTCCCGCAAGGAGCTGAAGAGACATTTCCTCTCAGTGAATTAAGCGATCCTAGACCGGGAGGTCAAGCAACCCCAAAGGAGAAAAGGGGGGTCTGCGCTAGTCTACATCAAGATCTAGGTCTAGTGACAAGATATTTGGAGGAATGGAACCTATTGAAATGGGCATTATGATTGTTTGGAGGCTTAGAGATTATGAGATTGTAGTGTACCCAAATTGAAAGGACTATTTGGAGGCATAGAGATAGTGAGATTTTAATGAACCGTTTGGAGGCCCAAACATCATGAGATTGCACTACACCCGAGTTGAAATGACTGTTTGAGGAAGAAATATGTGAGATTGCAGTGTACCCTTTGGAGTGTTGGATCAGATCAGATTATGATTAAGGTTATATTCTATATTTTATGGGAAGGGGTGGAGATTATAAATGCGTTGCAAATAGAACATCATTTGTATTCATTTCAGTCACAATTTTTATTTTGCAGTTTGTTTTCTTTGCTGATATGAATTTCCTTGAGGCTGGTAGAGCATAACATAGTAGGTATGAGATTTGATTTCAAGAATATAAAAAATACTATTCTTTATGTGAGTGGATTAATCAATATCTGTGTGCAGGTTAAATATAATGAGTAATAGAGGAAAAACAACAAGTCATGATAGGTTTCATTATTTTGGGCATTGTCAAGCTCTAGATCAACGTCTAAATATAGATCTAGCTCTATGTCGTGGTCTAGGTAATTGTCTATGTCAAGCTCTAGGTCATCGTCTAAATATAGCTCTAGCTCTATGTCATGGTCTAGGTCATGGTCTAGGTATAGGTCATGTTATAGGTCATGGTCTAGGTCTATGTCTAGGGGGGGGGGGGGGGGGGGGGGGGGGGG
>SNQJ01S0073210.1:113313-133434 GCA_010110895.2 Picea sitchensis | reverse complement strand
GGGGGGGGGGGTAGATGTAGGAGAGGGAGGACAAATATACAGAAGGTAGGAAATGATTTTTAGGAGCGTGCACACTTTCTTAGAGCATGTGCGTGCTCCTAGAGTGCGTGCATGCTTGTTTGAATTCAAATTTTCTGGGCGGGATTGAAAAGATGTATGCTGACTTGGTTAGCTCAGATTTAGGTTCAGGATGAAAAACCTAGTGGTTCAGTCTGAAAATTCATGAAAACCTCCATTTTTGTGAATACCCCTCTATATGTCTGTCTTTGACATTATTTTTCTATAGGGTAAACAATTCAGTTGTTGATGAAATTATAGATATAGATCAAGTAGGCTATGCATATTTCATATATATATATATATAAATCATTATTGTTTACTATTTTTAATCTATTTTTGTCTTCCCATGCATTAAAATCCTAGAATACATACCTCTCTTATTTTTGCTATAACTTTTTCTCAGCTTAACCATTTCTCAAATGAGTTATATGCGACACAAGATGATACCGATACCTACAATCCATTTTTGTTTTTGTTTTGATCATGTTAAGACCCTTTTAGCCTGCACGAACACAATACATTGTAATTTCAAGCATATGTTAACTTTGATAATTTAAAAAAAATATTAAATTAATATTAAATTTTTTCAAAAAATACACGGCACAAGAAAAACTGGTTCTCTACAAGTATACAAGTTTTTGGAACTAAATTCCATCGTTAAGACACTCAACACTTGCACGAAAAAAAACATATACCTTATATTTGTTGAAAAAAATAAGATACCACTGTTAGAAAAAATCAAATTTGAGCTAGTTATTCGCAATGTATATGAAGGAAAGTTGTATATTCGGAAAGATAATTCAATTCCCTACATTTTATCATCTTACACCATATTCAAATTCATTGTAAAAGTAACTTGAATAATCCCTCCAAGTTAACATATTGCTATTTTTCCAAGTTTGCATTGCCACTAACGCGTCATGAGAGACCATCATTAGCTTGCACTCACCCATAAGAAAAACATTCTACATAAAAATTGTCGATATAATAACCTAGAGAAATATATTTACATTATGAGAAATGAAGGTTATATCCTCTTTCTAGGATACTTTAATGCTAGAACTACAACTAATCAATCTATTCTTTTCAACAACAATTTCAACCCTAATCCTTTATGACTAGATGAGGACCTTGTTCTAGCTAACAAATACAAAAGAAATTCTAGAGACCTAATTGATATTTTTTTTGGTATCGAGCTAACCAAGATTTTCATTTATAAATACCTGCTAATTTATAATGGCCTAATGAGCTGGGCAAAATCCAACCGGATGACCTGTAATCATGGGTTGGGCAATAGTGTCATGGATTATGCGATATCTGATAGCCTTGTTTACAAAAAATAATAAATTTTGACCTTTTAAATGACCATAAACCCGATTCTGATCATAGATATTTAACCCTAATGCTAAACTTTTCCATGCACAAAATCCCCATTCCAATAACTAAAGGCACATTGTTTTACCAAAGTAAATATGATAGTTTCTTAATGGAATTAAATAGTGAATTAAATCTCTTATCACATAAGGATGACATTGAAGACCTCTATCATAATTTTATGACAACCCTTTCTACTTCCATTAACAAGTTCTTTATTGAGGTGTTATGTAAAAAGAAAAATAGAAAACCAACCCTTGGTATGATAATGAGTGTAAAATTGCTAGAAAATCCATTAGGGATGCTTCTAATGAGTCCTTAAAACACGATATGATTAATACATTCAAATCCCTAATTAAAAGGAAAAAAAGGTTATATATACATAGAAATAAAGAACATCTTTTGCACCTATTTAAGCGAGATTCTAATAAATCATGGAGGAAAATTCTAACTCATGAAACTAAAGAAAATAATATGATTCCCTTGAAGAACTGAAATTCCTACCAAAAAAATCTTTACAAATACCTTAATGCCATGGACACCATTACAATTTTTTCTATAGAGGATGAATTTTGTTCTTTAGAAGACATAGAGTTTTGGGTTAAGAGGCTAACAAAAGGGAAATCTAAGGAAATCAAAGGCTACAAAGCTGAAATCCTAAAATTTGGAGGCGCTACACAAGCTCTTTAATTTAGCATTCAAGTAGGGCTTCCCTAACCTTGGATATAAAGCCTCATTGTTCCTATTTTTAAAGTGGGGATAAAAACAATCCCTCTAATTATAGGACCATTATTATTATCCCCAGGCGATACATGATATGAACGTCATGATTTTTCATTCCTCCGGCCTTCATAATGAACTGCTAATAGTTACAACACTTGCCAACACGACTTCCATTAACTACTTGACTCAACCTGGGGCAAGTAGAGACTAACTTTTAACATGACCCGACTCTCTGGGAACAACATACCTATACCATTTACACATGTTTTGACTCTGACATCCCTTCCCATTTCCAAGGGCCAACCAACCACTTGCTGACTTCGACCCCTTCGTTGTTACGTACCTGAATTCACATATTTTGACACATGGGCCATAACTCGACTAAAACCGACTCTAATTTAAAGGAAAATTACGACGTTAACATTTGGCTCCAATGGGGATGCTATCCTCCCCACGAAGTAGCAAAGAACAATAGATTAGGTGCCTGACCATTGGGCCTTATTTTGACTCTTCGACACTGCAATATGAAAAACAAAACATAACCTAAACCTATCGACACAGCTTCTAAAAAAATCAACATAAACTCAGAGCCTTCACTTCGGGCTTCAATTTTCTTCTGACCTACTGACTCAACACAAAAATAAAATGACTATTTACAATGACATATGACTTAATTTTTTTTTAATTCATCAGATAATGTTTGAGGAACCTGCCGTTTATAGGACCCCAACCAAGGCACTCTCCATTTGATCCTTCTAGAAAATAAGTGTTTCTCCCACAATACACACTGACACTGAATGGACCCATCCATAGGTGATCAAACTTTCCATGCTTTCCTTTATCTTCATTTCTTGTGTCCCATCTCAGCACCAAATCCCCTACTTGGAATTCCTCTTGCTTAGAACGCTTGTCGAAGGTTCTCTCCATCCTCTCTTGGTGGAGTTGTGATCAATAATATACATGTTCCCTCATTTGCTACGTGTGGATCAAATAATTTATTCTCCTTTGCATATCATCCGGCTCTGCCTCCCGTTCCTACAGTAGTTGTCTGACGGGCAACCCCATTGTGGTAGGGAAAATTGGGTCTGCACCATATACAATCTGAAAATGTGACGTTGAGATCAACTTCTTGGTGGTAACCCGATCTTCCCATAGCACATAGATAAGATTTTTATGCCAAGATTTCTTATTGTCTTGCAGGAGTCTTTTGATGATCCTAGTTAGGAATTTATTTGAGGACTTTGCTAACCCGTTTCCTTGTGGGTAGTACGCTATAGAATGCCCCAGGGTTATATTGTAATCTTGAAAAAACCTTTCCATCCTCTTGGACTTGAATGTGGCCGCATTGTTTGTTATGATCTTGATGGGGCATACGAATCTCGATAAGATGTTTTCCTCCAGAAACTGGATGATGACCGCGTCGGTAGCTTTCTTCGTGGGCATTGATTCTATCCATTTTGTGAAGTAGTCGGTGGCCATGAGTATCCATTTGTGCTGCACCGAGGATGGAAGATTTATTTCCCCTATGAAATCCAAACCCCACTGCATGAAAGGTTCTTCTACTAAGATCGTATTTAGTGGCAAGGGCTGCAAATTTCTTCTCTCGTCAAAAATATGACTTTCATGGCAGCTGGACACCTATTTGTATATGTCAGAGAATATTGTAGGCCAATAGTAACCCACTCTCAGGATTTTGCGCGTGGTGGTTTTCCAGTATTGGTGCCCTCTGCAATCCCCTTTGTCAAATTCTTCTATGGCTCACTTCGTGTCATTTTCCAACAAACATCTTAGAAATATTCCCCCAGGATCTTTCGAGTAGAGTGAGATATCCAGGATGCATAAATTAACTACTTTAATATTTAGAAATCTGACCTTGGTCTTACTTACACCTAGAAGGGCCTGGAGATTCTTCAGTACATAGATGATGTCTGCATACCACGGTGAATCGACAAAATTTTGATACACCTGCACAGTCGTTTCCTCATGAGGATTCTCTGACAGGTCAACAATGAAATTGATTCCCACAACGTCGCAGTTCAACTATCCAGTTCAAATTGATTAATATCTAGGTCGTATTCCAGCAAGGCCACTATCCATTTACCTCTCCTTCCTTCGAGGTTGGGCTGAGTCAGGATATCCTTTACTGAGTTGTTGGGCACATAAGGAGTGACGTGGGAGTGCAATATATATGTCCTGAACTCCTTCAAGGATTTCTCTAAGGCATATGCTTATTTTTCCATAATTTCGTACCTTAGTGGAGAATCCCACAACATCTTGCTGAAATAATCTATAGGCTTCTCGAAGTTCTGCTCATATTTTTGCAATAGCACACCAACAATTGTATGCTTCAAGGTGAATGGAAACAGGATAAAATCTTTCGTGAAGTCTGGAATGGCTAGCACATGAGATCTAGTCAATGCCACCTTGATATCTTCAAACGAATTCTTGGCTTCTAGGTTCCACTGGATCTCATTTCCATTTCTAAGCATGTAGGTGATATGCTTTATAATCTCTGCCAGGTTCATGATGAATCTCCTTAAGAAGTTTACTTTTCCTAGGAAGGATTGCACTTCCTTTTTACTACGTAGAGTGTCGATTTTTAGGATTCCTTCAACCCTGTTGGGGTCTATATTAATGCCTTCTTTCAAGATAATGTGCCTCGACAACTTCCCTTCTTCCACCCCAGAATGTGATTTCTTTGGATTTAGCGATATGAAGAACTTCCTAGACTTTGGAAAAATTTCTTTAGATGCTCGAGGTGTTTGTCATCGGAGGTAGAGTATACCATGATGTCATCTAGATAGATCACAATGAACTTGTCCCTTTCATCAACAAATGCTATGTCCATTTCCCTCTGGAAAGTGGCGCCATCGTTCATCATGCCGAAAGGCATATTGGCATACATGAATGCTCCCCATGGAGTTGTGAAAGATGTTTTTACTGTGTCGTGTGAGTGGACCATGATTTTATTATACCCCAAAAACCATCCAGCATGGACATCTTCTGGGACCCCACCACCTTTTGAAGGATATAGTCCATTTTAGGAAGAGGTTAGTGATCCTTAAAGGGAACTTTGTTTAAGTTTCAAAAGTCTACACACATCCTTATCTCACCGCTCTTATTTCTTACAGGTACCAAATTGGCTACCCACTTCGAAAACCATAAAGAAACGATAATTTTAGATTCAAACAGTTTCTTTACCTCTTTTTCGATCAACGACAGTAACAGGGAGTTTATCCGTCTCAGCTTCATTTTGAAAGGCTTCTGGTCTTCTTTGAGAGGGATAACATGCTGAATTAATTTAGTGTCATACACCTTCAAATCGTCATAGCTCCATGCGAAAACGTCGGGGAAGTCCTTCATGAGCTTGACGCAGTCTTGCTTGACCTCTGAACTGAGTGTTTTCGATAATTTGATTATTTTTAGGTTCTCCTTAGTCCCGATGTTGCAGTCTTCAACATCTTCATCGTTTGCAATGATCCTAGGATTTTTGGCCACGTCATTTTCGTCGAACAACTTTTCCAGTGGCACTAAACCCTTTGGGATGATGTTATTTTTAAGTTGTACTATGTCCCTTCCCACTATCTGGTCCTAGAAAGGGTCATTTTTACTGCGCATATCCATGCTCCCATATTCATTGCAACAACATTCGTCGTCAATGTTTGTATTAGCAAACTCGTCGCTCATTTGGAGAAACCTCTCCACCTGTTTGTCACCTTCAAACACCTGCCAATGTTTGATATTATCAGGTACTACCAGTCTGTGTCTGACTTTGATCTTATATTTCCTGTTAGTGAAGATGGGGATTTTGAAAACTGAGGCCAAGGTGGCCAATGCATCAACGATCTGTTTTTTCTCCTTGGGGATAACTAACAAATCATACTCCAAGAATTTCTCGAGGAGATCCAACACCAAGTTTCTGTATGTCCTTAGCTTGGGGTGTTTTTCCTGATATATGCATTTGACCTAGTTTATGACCAGTTTAGAGTCTCCACACACTGCTATATTCTTTGCACCTAATTCTTTCAACACCTTCAGTCCCAGAATCAGTGCCTCATACTTGACCATGTTGTTTGTGAATTCGAACACGAGCTTGTATGAGAAAACATTTGTTCCTACCTCGGGGGGGCTTATCCATACATCGACACATGATCCTTCCTTACTAACTGCACCATCAAAACTCATGTTCCATATCTCGTTTTCCCTGTAGTCCTCTAGGTCAACACACTATGTTGCTTTCAGTGCGGTTTCCTCATCGGTTGTCATTATGGTTGTCGACTCTTCCTCTTCAAAACTCAGGTCATTGTAGAATATAGAGGAACCAACCTCAGTGTCGATGGATTATATGTGATGGTTATTTGGCTGCGTCTTGATGCTTACCATGTATTTCAACAACACTTCCTTGTACAACCGTCTGTCCTGTCCAAAGATAGGAATGGTGGCATATGGCATGTCCATTTGTAGGGTTCCTTTTAACTTCACAGCCTATGACCTGGACAACAACATGCCAAAATTAGTGGGTATGTCCACCATGACCACGTCCATCACCATGTTCTTCGAAGGAATCTGGGCCAATGACATGACCAAGTCTTTGATGAGGCTCATGCACTTGACTTTCCTCGAGTCAAAAGAGAAAAGGTCCTTATAAGGTCTGGTGACGTCTAGACCCAATTCGTCCATGATCACCTTTGGCATGATATTGTGTAATGCACTCGAATCCATCATGGCATTATGTAGGGTCATGTCATGGACCTTCAAACTAACATAGAACGAAGGGACATCCTCAATATCACTTGTCTCTTCAATGCACGAACCAAACATGATAACATGGTGATCATCTTGGACATTCAAAGTATCGGGGGTCCCTCCCATTTTTAGCATTTTAATAATTTTCTCTCGGTATTCACCCTTTCTGATAAGTTCGTTAAAGGGGGAAAATATTTTGATCTTGGCCATTTCATGCTCAAAGTTAAAAGGAGGGCAGGTCTTCTCTACCTATTTTCCGCTCGCTTCTTGACTTGCTTCCAGAGTTTTCTTTGGGGCCTCCTCCTTCGACTTTACCTTCTTACTAGCATCTTTGGTCATGTTGTCCGGACTCAGTCGGCTAGTGGAAGGGAATTCCTCTATAGTTTTTCTTATGGGGTTTTTCTGTTGAGCTTGAGTGTTCTCCTCCTTGCTCCTAAGGTTATATTTGTTCTGAAATTGCATGATGGCATTATGATAAAACTTTCTAAACTCTTCTGTTTCCCAGGACAACACATGATCAGTTTCCCCAATCCATGCATCATATGTCTCCAACATAAAATTGTAGTTTCTTCTCATGTACCGATCATGTTCGCTCTTTGTCAAAAACATGCGCAGGTTTTTTTCATCGCAATAATGCATTTGGTCTTCAAATATATGATCAAAGTCTTCATCTGCGTAGTTGTTCTGGAATGGAGGCCTTGTCTGCTGGTCGCCTTGATCTCTCTTCTCCCTCTGTTCCCTCTATATGATCTGGGGAACTTGACCCCTTTTGAGGTTTTGATTCCTAGGCAGGGGGTCATGCTGTTCCTAGGCAACATGTTTGTTTCCCAGAGACATTTTCCCCATTATCTTCTTCATGGTTCTCATCCTTAAGTCAAATTTGTCATATATGGATATCGACATCGATGTTTGCACGTCTCCTTGTGGCTTCTTATCGCCTCTTTTGAATCTCTGCTTGATCTTCCCGGACGCCATCATATTTACCTCGACTTTGATCACATTTCTCATTATCGTGTCTATATTTGTTGATCTTCTTTATCTCAACAACAAGTCTAAATCGTTGTCGAAGGAGTCAGTGTATCGCAACTGTGTAACCCTGGGAGGTGGCTGGACTTCTACGGGAATCGAGTTATAAACCTTCATGAAGAGGGCTAAGAATTCTTTCCTCATTTCCTCTGACGCCTTCTCCATATTATTGTACTGCATTAACAACTGCAAGGGGTTCTTCTTGTCTCCCCATATATTGATGAAAGACATTTTGAAAGAGGCGAATTCTCGAATGCTCGCATCTGGAAGGTATTCGAACCACTTCCTCACCTACCCCACAAAACTTTGCGCGAACAACCTCATTTTCGTGTCTGCATAGTCTACTTCTTCTAGGTCGATGGGATCATTAAACCAATCCAGATGCTTCTGGGCTGAAACATTCCCTTCGGCATCGCAGAGCTTAATCCTCTGGCTGTAATTTTGGGGAAAATCATGAAGTTGGGCTGATAGAATGAGGGGGGAAAATCTGGTGGCCATGGCTCTAGGAGGGTTGGGGGTTTGAGGGATATTGTTAGACACTAGTGCTTGGAATCTCTTTTGGTCAAAAACTATCTTGACCAAGATGGTTTCCAACTTAGACCTGAACAGGGCTTGTTCAAAGAATGCGTCAAACTCAAGATCGTCAATGATTTTCACACCATCTTTGGCTAAGGACATGCTTCTGTCCATATAATAGAATGGGTCCGACGATTTCCCTCTAGTCTTGTGCAAAATATTCTTGGGGTCGCACACAGGATATGTAGTGTTTGGGTAAGGATTTTCTCTAGTATAGATTGTTTTCGGAGCCAGGGTTCCTGAACTATGCGACTTGGAGCTACTAGTATTTTTGATTGGAGTCACGAGGGTAAAGGTTTTCATTCGATATAGATGTTTGTCCCTCTGTTACCCTTAGGGGTCAAACTACAATGTTAGTCATTCTCCCAGGGAAAATCTATTCAATTTCATCCCCGACAACGACGCTAGAATGTTAGCACTCCATAAATCTATTTGGATGATAAACATACGATGAAGGTAACTTTTTCAACCAACTTTGAGACCTGAAACTAGCCTTTCGGACCTAGAGAGGGCTCTTTCAGGAGACACTGTCTCAGCACGGGATATGGCTTTAAAGATGTTGGCTAGATTTAACACCTTTGAAATAATGGGTTCTAGTTATATTGGTGCAAGAGAGTAAGACCTTGGGATATGGAGTTGATTCGAGAAAATGATAGGAACAAATGACTCGGTGACTGAAACTTGACAGGATAAAGGCTAAGCGAGCAACAATATTTAGTGCAAAATCATTGTGTGTGGTGAGGATAAAACACATGAAGTAACTTAGAGCACCATTGCAGATGAATTCAAAGTTAAATTTAGAAGAAATACGTTTTGTCTAAATGGCACGAACAAGGGGTGATGCGCAGCGAATCCACAGGTTCAAAATTTCGTTCCGATTTAGACAGAAAAAAATATGAATAAAGAAGTATGTATGCAAAGAAGGGAAAACGATACATCCAACTACTACAATTAGAATCTTTTCATCAAAGCTTCAAGAAATTTTTCATTAAATTTCGATCGAGCTCAAACTACATACAATAGTCACTGTCTATACTAATTTTTCCAACCAACCTTGCTTACATCGAAAAGATCAAGTATATAGGTGAGGGAACCGCTGGGCTACCCTGATCTTCTAACTACTATCTCTAAAAACTAGGAAATTGACTGTTCTTCCTTAAAATACTCTTCGCATGATGCTTTTTCCAAAAATAGACAAAAAATACATCTTGCTACATCATGACTATTTGTAATCCACCACGAGGATTCAGTTATCGATTGGGTCTCGTCATGAGGGAGTGATGTGTCAATGCTTTCCTTTGATTAGATATCTGAACACACAAGTGTTTGTCAGATTCCTGCTATCTGCTGTAACGACTTTGATTTATACCATGCGTTCATTTGTCGAGGAAAATGTGCGCGGAAAGTGGCTGCAGACTGTCATGGCCATTATCAAAATCGAAAAAATTGTTAGGGTGATGTCTCCTTCAAAACTGTCAAAATTTTCTTTCTTTTTTCGGATACAGGAACAAACTCAACTAATCTTGTTTCTTCCGTTCTTTGGCAAGAGCCATGCAAGATTTCTCCTCGGCCGCTTCACATTCTCTGGAATGCTTCGCATACCCTTCTTCTGACAACCTTTGTACTTCACGCAACTATACGATTGTATCCTACACCTCTCTGAGCTGTCTTTTGAGCCACGTCACGTTCCCTTCGCGGCTTTGTGCTGCTGACACTTCCAAGGTCTTTGTCGCTAGTTGTTGTCTCAAATCCCTGGTTTCCTGGTATAGTTCAGTGATAGCTAGTTTCGCCTGCTTTAATTGCTGAAATGACTCTTGATCATTTCTACTTGTGGCATCCAACCTCCTTGTTATGCTCCTACTTTATCGGCTTGTACCTTCCACAGGCTCGAGCTGGACAATGCGCATAAGTAATTTTTCAGCAAATGACCTTGCGCGCTACTCGTCTGGGATTCATGTTTCCCCAACTTTCTTATTCTTCTTTGGCCTGCCCCTTCTTTGAGGTATCTACTGTTGGGGAGACAGGGCTTCTACTATCCTTCCTTCCTGCACAGGTATTTCCACTCTAGGTTCTGTGTGGTGTGATGTCATTGTTCCCGCGGGTAAAGGGGAAACTCCCTTTGTGTCCTTGGGGATGCCTATTGTGAGTGAGAATGAATCCCAGTCTCTTTGGGGCTCAGAACTAGAGATTATGCCACTTTTCTCGCCCTTCCTTATGTTTTGGGAGGTCGCCATGGCACAAACAGTGTTTATCTTGCGCGCAATGGATCCGACGAATGCCCAATATGGAGAATTTGATCGACCTGGGCCTGCGAGAAAAATTACAGACAGAGCATGAATCCAATTTCATGAATAAAATGAGTGCTAAAACTCTGGGATTTATAACAGATCGGGTGTAAGGAGGATTCATGCCAAGGAACACTGAATTCATGGTGACTAGATGTTTCAAATCGAAATGCATATTTTCCATAACACATCCCCTCGTGTAAGGTACATGCGATAAGGGTTGCACGACATACATGATACGAAAACCGCGATTTTTCATTCCTTCGACCTTCGCAATGAAATGATAATAGTTACAACACTTGCCGACGCGACTTCCATTAACTACTTGACTCGACCTCAGACACGTAGAGACTGAATTTTAAAAGGACCTGACTCTCTGGTAACAACATACCCATACCATTTACGCATGTTTCGACTCTGACATCCCTTCCCATTTCTAAGGGCCAACCGACCACTTGTTAACTTCGACCCCTTCATTGTTACGTATCTGACTTCACATGTTTTGACACATGGGCCATAACTCGGCTAAAACTGACTCTAATTTAAAGGAAAATTGTGGCACTAATAGGGTAGATGTAGGAGAGGGAGGACAAAGATATAGAAGGAAGGAAATGTTTTTTAGGAGCATACACACATTCCTAGAGCGTGTGCGCGCTCATAGAGTGTGTGCATCCTTGTTTAAATTCAAATTTTATGGATGAGATTGAAAAGGTGTATGCTGAATTGGTTGGCTCAGATAGGTTGAGGATGAGAAACTTAGTGGTTCAGTTTGCAAATTCATAAAAACCTCCATTTTTGTGAATACCCCTCTATATGTCTGTTTTTGACATTATTTTTCTATAGGCTAAACAATTCAGTTGTTGATGAAATTATAGATATAAATCAAGTTGGCTATGCAGATTTCAAATATATATATATATATATATATATAAATTATTATTGTTTACTATTTTTAATCCATTTTTGTCTTCACATGTATCAAAATCCTAGAATACATACCTCTCTTATTTCTGCTATAACGTTTTCTCATCTTAACCATTTCTCAAATGAGTTACATGCGGCAAAAGAGGAGACCGATACCTACGATCCAAAAAAAAAACTGTTTTGATCATGTTAATACCCTTTTAGCCTGCACAGACAAAATACATTGTAATTTCAAGCATATGTTGACTTTGATAAATTTAAAAATATATAAAATTAATATTAAGAATTTCCAAAAAATACAAGACATAAGAAAAATAGGTTCTATACAAGTATACAAATCTTTGGAACTAAATTCCATTGTTAAGACACTCAACACCTGCACGAACGAAAACATATACCTTATATTTTGTTGAAACAATAAGATACCACTCTTAGAAAAAAACAATTTTGACCTAGTTATTCACAATGTATATGAATAAAAGTTGTATATTCGGAAAGCTAATTCAATTTCCTACATTTCATCTTCTTACACCATATTCAAATTCATTGTAAAAGTACCTTGAATAATCCCTCCAAGTTAACATATTGCTATTTTTCCAGGTTTGCATTGCCACTAACGCGTCATGAGAGACCATCATTAGCTTGCACTCACCCATAAGAAAACCATTCTACATAAAAATTGTCCATATAATAACCTAGATAAATATATTTACATTCTGAGAAATGAAGGTTATATACTCTTTCTAGGAGAAATTAATAGTAGAATTGCAACTAATCAATCTATTCTTTTCAACAACAATTTCAACTCTAATCCTTTATGGCTAGATGAGGACCTTCTTTTAGCTAATATATACAAAAGAAACTCTAGAGACCTAATTGAGATTTTTTTTGGTATCGAGCTAACCAAGCTTTACAATTCCAATAACTAAATGCACATTTTTTTTACCGAAGTAAATATGATAGTTTCTTAAAGGACTTAAATAGTGAATTAAATCTCTTATCACATAAGGATGACATTGAAGACCTCTATCGTAATTTTATGACAACCCTTTCTACTTCCATTAACAAGTTCTTTATTGAGGTGTTATGTAAAAAGAAAAATAGAAAAAACAACCCTTGGTATGATAATGAGTGTAAAATTGCTAGAAAATCCATTAGGGACGTTTCTAATGAGTCATTAAAACACGATATGATTAATACATTCAAATCCCCAATTAAAAGGAAAAAAATGTTCTATATACATAGAAATAAAGAACATCTTTTGCCCCTATCTAAGCTAGATTCTAATAGATCATGGAGGAAAATTCTAACTCATGAACGAAAGAAAATAATATGATTCCCTTGAAAAACTGGAATTCCTACCAAAAAAATCTTTACAAATCCCTTAATGCCATGGACACCATTACAAATGTTTCTATAGAGGATGAATTTTGTTCTTTAGAAGACATAGAGTTTTGGGTTAAGAGGCTAACAAAAGGGAAATCTAAGGACATCAAAGGCTATAAAGCTGAAATCATAAAATTTGGAGGCGCTACACAAGCTCCTTAATTTAGCAGTCAAGTAGGGCTTCCCTAAACCTTGGATATTAAGCCTCATTGTTTCTATTTTTAAAAGTGGGGATAAAAACAATCCCTCTAATTATAGGATCATTATTATTATCCCCATTTTAATGAAGCTATATAGGATTATTTTGGAAAATAAGATTAACATATGGCTAGAAAGCCACAAAAAAAGAGCTAAAGGATAGACCAAATTTATGAGGTATCACTCAACTATGGACCAACTTGTTATGCTTAGGATCATTGTGGAGGAATGTCCAATAATAAAACCAATTTCCTTTGTTTTTTTGTTGAATTTAGAAAATATTTTGACACGTGTCCATGATGAACCTCTAGAATATGTTGGAAGAGCTAAAAGTCCCTTTCGAGTTGAGTGTTAATATGGTAAGGTTGTATGAGAATGCTATTTCTAATTTTAGGAACACTAAGGGTCGGTTGGAAGAGATTAACTATAATATAGGAGTCAAGCAAGGCTTCCCTTTATCCAATACACTTTTTGGAATATACATTGACAAATTATAAGATTTTTTGGAAGATGTAGGTTGTGATGGACTAACTATTGCTGGTATAGTCATCATCCTTCTTTGTTACGCCTATGATATTGTTCTTATTGTGAGGATTCCCTATGATCTTAACAAGAAACTAAGAATCCTCAAGGATTTATGTTATAGTACTATAAATATGTCTGTTAACATTGACAAAATGAAAGTTATGATAATTAAATCCAAAAATATTTCTTACAATACTTTCTTATATGAAAATAACAACTTGGAGGAAGTGATTTCATACAAATATCTCATAATTGGGAGGTGATCAACCCTAATCAAGAATATCAAAAGTATCTCTTCGTTTTGATCAGCGTAAAGAATAAAACCAACATTTGTTTTAGATCTAGGGGAATGGGTAAGTGGCCGGGATTACTTGGGTGAGGCCCATGTTCAAATTGGGTTGGCTACCACTATAAAACCTAGGCTATTTCCAACAACTCGTAAGCCAACGCCTAATATGAAACTTATGACTTAGCAAGGACCGAGACGTCCACGAGGGGAGTGTCTATCCTTCTAGCATTATCACAACATGCCCTGCTTCATTGGGGATTTGAACCCGGATGGGGAGTGTGCAAGCACTACTTTCCAACCATCTCCCGAAACCACCTCGGCTCAAGAAGAAAACCAACATTGCTAAAATAAGGACTAATTCTCATGAGCTCCATAGTGAAAGTGAATGTTAGACAATTAAAATGCTCCAAGATGAAAGAATCTTTCACCTTTGTGACACTGAGAAGGTTGAAGATGAAAATCACTTTCTCTTAGAATGCCGAGTGTATTATACCCGAATTAAATCTCAATTTTAAAAGATTTGTCACATTACCAACCTTCCTAACCTTCTAACTCAACAAAACTATGGTGATCTTGGAACACTTCTCTTAATACTTTTCTAGCACATAAATAAAATTGGAAAGAAATCTTTAAAGTAATCCCTTACCTTCTAATAAAAGTTAATCATCATCAATAAAAATAAACCTACAATATTCAAACTTTAAAATTAAATTAAACTTAAAGATATATCCAATTAAATTAATAAAAAAATTGAATATTAAATAATTCAAAGCCCCTTTTAACTTTTATATTTTTATAATGCACACTTTTTTTCAATTTTATAATGGACACTATTAAATGAATCAATACCCCTTCGAATATTAATATTTTAATTATGGTTCAATTTAAAAAAACAAAACAAAAACATATTATGGAGTCAAAGACCGTTTCAACGATTCCATTTGTTATAACGTTCAAATTTTCTTAAATAGAATTTGTCGAGTACATCAATATTCACATTTTTTTTATAACATTCAATTTTTTTTTATTGGAAATGAGCTTGTAGATCACATTTTTTATAACATTCAATTTTTATTGGAAATGAGTGTGTAAAATAGGTTAAATAGGTTAAAGCCTTTTTCAAAGTTTGCATTTTTTATAACGTTTTTGGAGAAAGTGAAAATGAATTTGTTAAATGGGTCAAAACTTATTTCAATGTTAATTTTTTAGAATATTTAATTTTTCTCATATGTCAAAACTTATTTTAATGTTAATTTTTTAGAATATTTAATTTTTCTCATATATATTAATTTTTGTTTTCAGATTTCTGTGGTGAGTAGTTTCGAGATTATGGTTCAATTTAAAAAAACAAAACAAAAACATATTAAAAAACATATTATGGAGTCAAAGACCGTTTCGTTTCCATTTGTTATAACGTTCAAATTTTCTTAAATAGAATTTGTGGAGTACATCAATATTCACATTTTTTTATAACATTCAATTTATATTTTAATTATAGTTCAATTTAAAATAACAAAATAAAAACATATTATGAAGCCAAAGACAGTTTCAACGTTTCCATTTGTTATAACGTTCCAATTTTCTTAAATAGAATTTGTGGAGTACATCAATATTCACATTTTTTTTTATAACATTCAATTTATATTTTAATTATGGTTCAATTTAAAAAAACAAAACAAAAACATATTATGGAGCCAAAGACCGTTTCAACGTTTCCATTTGTTATAACGTTCAAATTTTCTTAAATAGAATTTGTGGAGTACATCAATATTCACATTTTTTTTATAACATTCAATTTTTTTTTTTTGGAAATGAGCTTGTAGATCACATTTTTTATAACATTCAATTTTTATTGGAAATGAGCCTGTAAAGTAGGTTAAAGCCTTTTCAAAGTTTGCATTTTTTTATAACGTTTTTGGAGAAAGTAAAAATGAATTTGTTAAATGGTCAAAACTTATTTCAATGTTAATTTTTTAGAATATTTAATTTTTCTCATATATATTAATTCTTGTTTTCAGATTTTTGTGGTGAGTAGTTTCGAGATTAATTGCGGGATAATCTACAGTTGGTTCTTTACAAAAATTCATATTTTTTTTTTTATTATTTTAAACAAGATTTATATTTTACTTTTTAAGATTGAAATTCCAATTTTTTTTTTTTTATAGTAAATATTAATCATTATTATTAATAAAGATAAACTATCATATTCAAACTTTAAAATTAAATTAAACTTGAAAATATATTCCATTAAATTAATAAAAAAAATTAAATAAGAAAGATCAAATCACCTTCTAACTTTTACATTTTATAACAAAATAGGTCAAATCACCTTCTAACTTTTACATTTTATAACAAATGAACATTTTTTTTGTATACACTTAAATTGGTCATTGCCCTTACAAAACTTACAAATTTTTTTGATTGCACTTTAATTTTTCACATAAATTGTTATGGAGTCAAAAGCAGTTTCATCGTTCCCATTTGCTATTATGTTCAAACTTTATAGGAACAGAATTCGTGGAGTAGGTCAAAGCCCACAAGGTTCAACGTTCACATATTATTTATAACGTTCAAATTTTCTTCGAAAAAAGAGCTTGTAAATTAGGGTAAAGTCCATTTCAACGTTTACATTTTTTATAACGTTCAATTATTCTCATACATATTAACCCTAGTTATTTTACGAGATATTCATAATTTCTAGCTGCAGTTTTACGAGAGATTCATAATTTCTCCTTGCGGCTTGGTACCCTTGAAAGCACTAAATCTGTCCACAACACAGTAATAGAAATATTTCACACAAGTATTTCAGTAATAAAATTGTTTGTTTTTGCTTTTCATGACTCATGAAGTGACCTTTTGTTTGATTCAGGTAAAACCATCATCATGCTACGTAGGTCAAGGAGGCTGGCACTTCTGCGACAGGAGGAGGACAGTATTCGTAAGCTTCCTGACGACATCCTTCAGCAATGTTTGCTTAGAGTGCCCTACAAATCACACTCCAATCTCAAAGCTGTGTGCAGAAAATGGAGAGATTTAGTGAGTGCGCCCAAGTTCTATGAGGAGCGAATGATCACTGGAACAAGGGAGCACTTGATATGTATGGTTCAGTATTTGACAGTCTCACGTACCTGCCGAATAATAGTATTGGACCCTCTCACGTACAGCTGGGCAATGCTGCGTCATATTCCCGACTTCCCTACTGGAATTCCATTCTTCTCTAAGTGCGTTTGTGTTAATGGGAAGCTAGTTCTGATCGGCGGACGAAGTCCAGAAAATTTTGGGCGGCGGCGGGTTTATATTTTTGATTTCGTCTCTTCCAAATGGCGCCGAGGAGCCGACATGCCCACAAGAAGGTTCGGCTTCGCCTGCTCTGTACTTTCCTCCACCGGGATGATCTACGTTGCGGGAGGGGAAGACGGTCAAAATGCTTTGCTCTCAGCTGAGACTTACAATGTGGTGGAAGACAAGTGGGAGATCCTGCCTCCAATGAACCAACAACTAGGCTACTGTCATGGAATTTTTCTGGGAGAAAAATTCTTTGTACTCGGCAGAAATGGAAACAATGTAGAAATTTTTGATGCAAATACGGGCCTGTGGAGAAGCATGGATAATATGTGGAGATTCGGGCCATGGTTCAATTCGCCGTCCTTAGTTGCTTCTGGGCACTTGTATACCTTCACTGACAGACAACTGATGAAATATGATGCTGAAAAAAATGATTGGCTTCCTGAAACCGTTTTTCCTACAAAATTTCGTGGTGCACCTGTGTGTACTGCAGAGTGGTGCGGATATATTTTTGTGAGTAAACCTTGTAACGATTCTCGTCGTCAGGTTTGTTATCTGTTAAACCCGTCAACNCACGTACCTGCCGAATAATAGTATTGGACCCTCTCACGTACAGCTGGGCAATGCTGCGTCATATTCCCGACTTCCCTACTGGAATTCCATTCTTCTCTAAGTGCGTTTGTGTTAATGGGAAGCTAGTTCTGATCGGCGGACGAAGTCCAGAAAATTTTGGGCGGCGGCGGGTTTATATTTTTGATTTCGTCTCTTCCAAATGGCGCCGAGGAGCCGACATGCCCACAAGAAGGTTCGGCTTCGCCTGCTCTGTACTTTCCTCCACCGGGATGATCTACGTTGCGGGAGGGGAAGACGGTCAAAATGCTTTGCTCTCAGCTGAGACTTACAATGTGGTGGAAGACAAGTGGGAGATCCTGCCTCCAATGAACCAACAACTAGGCTACTGTCATGGAATTTTTCTGGGAGAAAAATTCTTTGTACTCGGCAGAAATGGAAACAATGTAGAAATTTTTGATGCAAATACGGGCCTGTGGAGAAGCATGGATAATATGTGGAGATTCGGGCCATGGTTCAATTCGCCGTCCTTAGTTGCTTCTGGGCACTTGTATACCTTCACTGACAGACAACTGATGAAATATGATGCTGAAAAAAATGATTGGCTTCCTGAAACCGTTTTTCCTACAAAATTTCGTGGTGCACCTGTGTGTACTGCAGAGTGGTGCGGATATATTTTTGTGAGTAAACCTTGTAACGATTCTCGTCGTCAGGTTTGTTATCTGTTAAACCCGTCAACTGAGGAGTTGATTGAATTCTACATACCTGCAAACTTTGCCGGCATGACTACATGTGCTGCGACCGTTGAGATCTGAATATTGTCTCAGGTTGAAAAGGTTTTCCAGCCTCCCTGATAATTGTGTTAGAGTGTTTCTGGATCATTGTGTTGAGTCCTTGGGTTATGCATTCACAATGGGTTTGTTTTCGATTTTAATGCCCTTTTATAAAGATTAAGATGGTGTGTTGAGTATTTTTGGATCATTGTATTATTCATTCACAATGGGTTATTGTTTTAGATTTTTTTTTTTCATTTTTATAAAGTTGCATTTTTTCAAGTTTATACATTATTATTTTAAAAATTTAATAATAAGAAGTTTATACATTATTATTTTAAAAATTTAATAATGGGAAGTTATATATTATTATTTTAGAAATTTAATAATAAAAAGTTTATACATTATTATTATTTAAAAAATTAAAATAATAATAAGAATGAAAAAAAATTAAAATTAATAATATGAGAAAAATTTAATGTTAAATTTAAAATAATAATAATTTAAATTAATTGTAATAAAATATTATTTTAAGTCCTCGAGGTGTAGGACAGTTGGTGACCACTCCGGACAAAAAATCCAACCATGTTAAGGGTTATTATGGCTCCGGGTGATTTTGACGGCTTAGATGCCCCTGAGTCACGGTTTCTCAAGCCACAGGTTAATCTTGATACCGGCCACATTAACAAACAAAAAAATAAAATAAAATATTATTTTAAAAATTTAATAATAAGAAGTTTATACATTATTATTTTTAAAATTTAATAATAAGAAGTTTATACATTATTATTATTTTTAAAAATTAATAATAAGAATGAGAAAAAATTCATCTTAAATTTAAAATAATAATAATTTAAATCAATTATAATAAAATATTTAAAAATTATAAATAAATAATTTAAAATAAAATATAGTAAAATTATTAATATAGTCTTAGTCTAAAAGTTTTAGGTTTTAACACTTTTTTTCTTGATATTATTAGTTTAATTTTGTGAGAAATTTGATTAGAAATGGTTGGATCACTTTAATACAATTTAAACATCAAAAAAATTGAAATTTTGTCTATATTTATGTTACAATTGGGATTTTGTCCATATTTATATCACAAAATTTGAGCAAAGATACCAAAACATAAAACTTTGAGAAAAAGGTAATAATATATAATAAATACTTTTAGGATAACTATTTAATATGTATAATAATATACTCTTAATAAAATAATTTTTTTAATAAATTTTAAATCTTTTATTTATATTTTCATTAAAACATATAATAATAAAGTAAAATTATAGAAAGATAACATTTAAATTACAATTATTTGCTATAATGGGAAGAGATGAATATATATATATATATATATATATATATATATTTGGTTGTT